>JAYMTF010002093.1:0-19652 GCA_036897485.1 Pelargonium nanum | reverse complement strand
AAATCCGCCCCCGCCCCGCCCCGTTGCCATTCCTAATAGTGGAGACGGTGATGGTAACGAGATGTCTGCAAGAGGATCATATACGATGAACCAATAGTGATGATTAAACCATAAGATTAATAAAATTAATTATGTCAGATATGTTAAATATGTGTTTACTCAAAACATAATAAAGCGAGAAAAAATAATTGAATCACCGTCGATCGATAAAAAACCGGCGGTGGTAGCAACCACTAAATATTTGGGGTTGCAAAGTTAAAGTTGGTTGGGCTAAAAAATAATTAATGTATTTTTATTTTGAAACTTTTTATCAACTTTGAGACACATTCAACCGACGAAAAACTACTTGATTAGAATACACGTGCTTTTTTGTCAAAGCTGTTTAGATCCGCAACATACATTTATAAGTATATGGGCTGACTTAACAAAAGTTGATTACAACCAATGCATGTTGGGCCAAACAGTTTAAACGCTTTGAATTTCTTTTGAGATATCAAGTTCGAGCTTCCTTGCAGACATTATGAGATGAAGTTAATAAATAGAAACATGCTAAATGTCTCAAAATTTGATACACAAAGTGACGTGGTGGCTTACATGACACATATATTTGTCATATTTTGTGGTTTAAAATTATGTATAAACGAATAAAAACTTGACATATATGATATCACCACCCTTCTATGAATTTCGGGTATAAAGCGCCCGATTTATAAGACACATTGTAGACGTGGCGTATTGTAAGACACAAAGTAATTGATGTGTTATATATCTTTGTGAGCCGTACAACGGAAATTAATGATGTCACAAGGATTGTCCCAAAGCGAAAGACAAGTATAGAAGAGAGAAGAGAAGAAGAAGAAGAAGATCATCCCCAAAATGGTGGCCATATCGCTCTACAGAGGGAACCTCCACAGAGTCCCCGACGCACCTCGTCGGTGGCTCATGCCGACCTCCAAAATCTCCGTCAAAGACTTCAAAACCCTCCTCCACCGCCGCTCCAAAGCCCTCTCCCGCCTCCATTCCGTCGCCACCACATCCAACCCTACCCCTCTTTCAATTCACCTCAAACTTGAAGATCAATTGGACCCCCCAAATCTCCCTGCCGCACTCCAGGAAGGCGACCGTACGACTTCTTCTGGCGATGCCAAGGATCGTATTATGGGATCGGACCGGCCGGATTGTTCGGCGAAACACATCGCTGGTTCTGCTTCGCCGTCTGCTCCGGGGCCCGAGAAAGCATCGGATGCGGCAGATGCTGAGGGAGAAGAGCAACCTGGGGAATCTGCCAAGCCTGATGTCGAGGTATTTGATTTCACTGTGGTATTAGGTTTGCTCATTTTTGTGCCATTATTGTTCAACCTTGCTTGCTTAAAAACATTATTGGCTGGGATTCTGTAGTGATT
Source organism: Pelargonium nanum (assembly GCA_036897485.1). NCBI lineage: Eukaryota > Viridiplantae > Streptophyta > Magnoliopsida > Geraniales > Geraniaceae > Pelargonium > Pelargonium nanum. Next base: position 18,249 of record JAYMTF010002093.1, on the reverse strand, counting down.
AAAAATTGGTGATTTCTGTGGTAAAGAGTTTTGTTGCTATGAAACCTAGGGATTTCTGATGCTTTTCGGTGAATGAGGTTGTTTGTGTAAGTTTTTCTAGATAGCATTGTTAGGGTCATTGATGATTGCTTGTACAAGTTATATTTATCTCTCAAAATACATATATCACTTGTGGATGTTAAGTATGCAAATATCAAGGCTCAAGAGGCTAACAGCTATTAGAATGGAAATGATGAATATTGTTTAATTAATAATAAGGAGAAGCAATGATGACCTCTATATTGAAGCGAACGATGAACAGTGATTGTCTGTTATGTGATTATGATGGAACAAATTTGGGAGGAACTGAGCATTGCCTCACACATTTCTTTGATTTACATCATGAACTTTTAGATAGTTTAGTTAGATATAGCACATTCACCTGTATCATTATCCAGTCAATCCCCTTCTTGTAAGAAGAGATGAGAGGGAGTTTCAATTTGCATATTCTAACTGTTTATATCACCCTATGCTGTTACTTTTTCTTCCACATTCCCCATTCCTATTCTTTGTTCTTATTTTTTTCATACTAATCTATTGTTTAAGATGTTATATTTATGAATACTGATTTCTAAATTGTGGGAGCATGCTATATGTATATATCATTCTTGTGATTACTAATATCACTGTTTTCTTCCTTTTCAAATGACTTCTTTCTAATAGGAATTGATGCAAAATTGACATCATAGTGGTTTTAAAAAACTTATCAAAAGAAGCATTTTTGTAATTGTTGAAGTAAAATAAAATATAGTTGGCGAAAGAAAGTAGATGGCCTTACCTCAAATAAATAAAAAGAAAGAAGTCAGATAGTCTTCATGAACCCTGATATGATATATGGCTTCCTGATGCATGAGATATTTCCTTTAGTGCCTCATTTCTTAACTCCAAAAGTTTTTAAGATTGACCATACTTCCATCTCTTCCTTCTGCCCTTGTAGGCAATACACATGCAATAATTGGTAGTTGTTGCACAATTACTTAACCAAAGAGCATTAATTCATAGTTAGTTACATATTGCAGTGTTTTCTGCAAATATTAACCAAAGAACAATAATTCATAGTTATCTAGATATTACTATACTGCAGTGTTTCCTAACTTTGTATTTGTGAGTGTTGCTTCCTAATTGATCATGCTATATAGATTCATGAGATAACACATTAAGTAAAAACACAAGTTGATCAATTTGAATGATGGATATGTCTTTCCAGAACTTGAATTTTGATGGCTAATATACTCAATGATGCAATGGTAGGAGTGTATAGTGCTTGTTGCCAGCTGTCTAAGAGCTTGTAGTTTGAAATGAAGCCTTACTATCTATTTCTGTTGAAATGTTGCTTTCTGTTATGGACTATGGATTAGGTCCCATCCTTGCTACGAACATTCTAATTAGACTACTTTGCAACATTACCAAAGTGCGGCGTGTTTTTTCATTTTCAACAAACAATGACACGATAAGTTGATTGTAAATTACAAAAATATATTTTATAGATAACAAAGTATAGGTATTTATGGTTTTTTATTGTATTGAAATTACACTGGATATTATATCAAACTAAAACTAATATTTTATTAGTGAAGAAGTCCATTTTAAACAACCAGTCAAATCAAATAAGCAAGTAAACTCATTAGCTTAATTGAACAGAAATCAATTATCTTCCTGATATAATGTGTGCTGTTACATGCATATTTCAAGCAAACTCTTAACCGTTTCCTTATTTGATTCACTTTCCAGACGAATAACAAAGTGGAAGTGTTGAATGATAAACAGAAGAGGCAAAAAGAGGTCGAGGATAAGTTACAAATTTTGAATGCAAAGAAACATAATCTAGTACAAGTGCTGAAGCATGTGAGTATTGATTCCAACCTTTATCTTGAGTCTGTCCATATATTTTGTGTTCTACCTCATCGATTGTTTTCTGTAGCTTTTGGAATGAGTTTTATATTTCCTTTCCTTGCAATGGATGAAGATAAGGGACCTGACTGTCGTTGGTTGACAGATCTTGAATGCTGAGGAGGAACTGAAGAGACGAAGTAGTGTGCAAGGAATGGCAAATCGTCCGCCCATTCCACTTCAAGTGGATGTATCAAATGACTCTGGGTCAATGACAAGGCATGGTGCTCCTAGGATGGGCTCAGAGGCAAATCTTGGGGGCGATATTGAAGGAGGAGAAGGTGATGATGTTTCAAACCATAATATGCATTCTCGTCATGTGCTTCGCATGAGCAGTACCTCGCCGTCTTCAGAGTCTCCTCTAAGAAGGACTCCCTATATTCAACACAATGTGGTAATGCATATTTATTACTACATTCTATATTAATAAAGTTTATAAGCATGCTGGCATGCTGCATTTAGATTTACTTTTTTTTTTTTTTTGTTGCATTGATGTATGCTTTTTTTATCACCATGTTTTCTGGTTAGAACATATAAATATAGCTTCTTTGATCTGAACGAGCCCTTAGATATTTTCACATTCAACCTTTGGTCTTAGTTCTGACCTTCAAACCTAGCACCTTAGCTGAATTTCTTCAGTAAGGCAGAGGTGTGTTCCTTAAATATAAGCATTCTGTGATATTTTTTATTTATAAAAACACTGTCTTGTTCTTTATTTATATTTTAACACACACCTGCTTAAAAAAAATCCACCTATGAACTTCTTGGACTCAAGTTACAGATTCTGTGAAATCTTAAATCACATTAGCTTTAGTCACCCTTTCTTTTTTTATTTGACAGAGTTCACTACTTTTCTAAATGGTGATAGATTAACTCTATTTAATTTCATCGCATCATTGAAATCGAGTGGAACTGCTTGTGTGTACTGCTGAGTTAATTAAAAATTCAGGTGTCATAAGTGTCAATGCATGTCTCTGTTCCCTAACCCATACTTCAGTTTCACAGTTGTCATCCTAACCCAACCTTAGCATCAAAATGTTGTCTGTTATGTCTGTCAAAGTGATAATAGTACAATATTAGGTTTCCTCCCCTCCCCCCCTTCAATCAATAAAACCAGTGGAAGGAGAGTCGAAATACCTTCCATTTATCTCATCTTTTTTTCATTCTGTCCTCTTCTTTACATTTCCTACATCTTCTAAACAGACTATTATTCAAAACTCAAACTGTTCTTGGGTATTATATATAAGCTTATTTGATGTAGGTATTATTCTTGGTCCACTCATTTTTCTTTGTGGTAAGCTTGATTGTGAAATTATTCTCACCTGACTAGATATTGGCAGCCTTCCTGTGAGCCCACTTACTCTAATGACATTTTTTTAATTGGCAATGGCCACTGTGAGTGAGGATTGGAACCAGTGATCTGGTAGTTATTGTATTGAGTCTCTGCCTCTTCACCCACAACTTTGATGGTACTTACCCTTATAACATCAGTTGTCTCTAAATAGTTCAGCTGCTGGCCTAGCTATTCTTTTAACTGAAATCTTTGGAACCTTTTGTGATAGCTTATCATCTTTAATGATGTCTATTATTGAGACTTCAGTCTGAGAAATGGTAGCTATGTTTGTGAGAAAATCCAAACTGTGTTTTGATTTCCCTGAAGGATATGCTCTTGAAAGATGATATCATCAGTATTCACTATAGGATGGGTCAACAAACTAGGAAACCTGTACTGACCTAATTTGCTTAGGTTGGTAACTATATTTTATTATCATAACTGTTGAATGTTAGGACTCACTGAATCGTAACACATGCAAATTGTGATCCCCCACATGACTGAAGCTTGTTAGTTGTTACAAAACAGAAAATTCTGAGTGAAAATGGCAATAGTAACTATTGCATTGATATTAAAGGCGAACATGGTGCCAGACTGTCAGATTTCTGTGCAGATAGTGCAATACCTGTAGCGGATTTGCATCTTTCTTTAGTCATTATCAAATACCTAGATCGTGATGTAAAGTTTCTTGGACTAACTTGTTGGGTGTTATGATGAATATTTCATTCATATTTCACCAATTTGTCGACTTGTAATGGATTAATAACCGTAAGCACGACAAAATGCATCATTTGAAACACCAATTTGAGTTTACAGCATATCTACTATTGCCATCAATTTTACGTAATTTCTATGATATGCAGGCTCCTCTTTCATCTCGAGCTAGTTTAGGGGTCAGTGGCAGTCCATCACGCTTTGCTCCCACCAATCATCAAGGCCACCCTTCTAATCTGCCAACATTATCCGTGTCAGGAACAAATTACATGGCTTCCTCTCCTTCGCCTGCAGCATCTGGCGGCACTTCTGTGTTCAGAGACACTCGTTTGCCGAGCCCATGGAATTAGAATTCCATTTATTACATATTCATCCTCCTATGGCTAACTGTAAAGGCGTAGCGGAATCTGATAGGTAAAAGTAGTTAATAGGGTGCTGAAATCCAGGATCGAAACTGTAACTTGTAGTTAATCAATCCTATGCATTTCACCAATAGAAATGAACATGCATCTAGTGTTTGTATTCAGGGATGGAAATATTTTCTGTTGATACATTATACATGTAGTGATTTACCCCTAATCTCTCTCTCTCTCTCTCTCCAAGTAACAGTATCCTTTATGAACAATGTGCCTCAAATGAAATTGTTTTTAGGATTATGATGATCTTTACCATGCAGCATGTTGATTAGTGTGCTAATGGTGCATGTTTAATCTCTTTTACTAGGATATGTACTTTACACTACTTGAAGCCTATGGAAAAGGCTGACCCCTCTCTCCGGATGTGGGAGAAATGGGGCGCTGCACAAGTCCGGTTCTTTCTGTCCGTGACAATTAGGATCAAAAGGACTCAAATTGATACTTACATAGCAGGTAAACCAAAGTAAAAGCCTAAAAGCATGTGATTGTTGGTGGGTGGGATTGGCCCCAAAAAACCAAACAAATGAAGTCAATGGTCAAAAGTGTCACATTTGTTTGCCCATGGCGCACGTTAGATGAGAGCAGAGCAGGACAAGAAACACATCTCCTCCTCCCATCTCTCATAGAATAAATAAATAAATAAATACAATTCCCAAGTACCAATCCCATCTTTTGTCCCAATGAATGCTCATAGTCACAGTCTAGTCTAGTCAGTTCTTGTGAGTCCTCTCCTTTTCTTATCTCCAATCCATGGCACACAGACACAGGCGCACCCTAGCAACTCCAGACCCCCATAAACCCTCCATCGCCGCCGCAACCGCCGTCCGCCGACCCCACAGATCCACCAACCAACCACCACCTCCTGCTCCCGTCAAAGCCCTCTCCGTCTCCGCCAATTTCGATTCCTCCATCTCCAAACCAAATCGTCAGCTCAGAGCACCTCCCAATCTGGAGAAAGAGACCTCCAGAACAGCCAAGCCATCTTCCACCAAGTTCAAGGACAAGGAGCTGAAGGTAGATCTTAACAGTAACATGAGGAAGCTCTCGGTCTCGTTAGACGGCGGCGGAGGTGGCCGGAGGAGATCCATGGGCGGCGGCGGCGCACAGGTGGAGGTCGCGGACTTCCTCGCGAAAAATGGAGCGAAAATAGTATCGGTAGATATGCCTCCGTTTATGCAGATCCATGCGGTGGATGTGGCGAGAAAGACTCGAGATAGTCTCGAGAAGTTCACAGCCAGAACCCTAGCCTCGGCACTCAAGAAGGTACCTCCTCCACAATTGATCCAAAGCATTTAGTTATTGATAAAGTGATTAGTGAAGTAATTGAGATTGTTGTTGTTGCAGGAGTTTGATGGAGTGTATGGACCAGCATGGCACTGTATTGTGGGGACTAGTTTTGGGTCATTTGTCACACATTCTGTTGGTGGGTTCCTCTACTTTTCACTGGACCAAAACATGTATGTCCTCTTGTTTAAGACCACTGTACAGAAAGCTGATTGATTCATTCTTTATATATACTTCTTTTTTCAGATCTCTTAACACACTGCTTCTCTCTTTTTCTTTTGTGAATCCATTTTGTCTTAATGTATAATAACAGTGTAAAATGAAGTTAGGAATTTGTAGTGACTATTCACTCTATTTGTGTCTCTTGTTAGAGTGATCAATGAGTGATAAACTTATACTCCTACTATACAATTGTGCTTTGGTTTTCAGTTTTCACTCCATTTTCTTACACACCTATCTTCCATTGCACACTCACTTTCAGTTCATTTTGCTATCTCCACCTTAACTTCCTTTTCTCTGCTGCTTTGCTTTCAATTCAAAGGGTTAACATGTCTTGTACTTATTTTTGTAATGTTTATACCCTTGGATTGGATTGAAAGTGTGGCTCAACTGGTAAGTTTGTTGTTCTATCTTAACTCGAACCCTGAATGCAGTTGCATTAAAATTTAGTACAGATAGCGCTTTGCTTCCGTTTTGGTAGTTTTGTCACCCTTGTGGTCCCTCCTTCTCGTGGCGTTTTTTTTTCTTTCTATTGTCGTTCTTTTCATTGTACAAAATAGAAGGGAAAGAACACTTAACAACAAACCTGGTAGAGGGAAAGGTAAATACCCAATTCCTAAAACGGACTATGTACTTTTTCTATTAGGCTATGAAAGGACAATTTATCCGAGCTTTTAAATGTGTTGGTCCTTATGAGATTTCTGTGGAAGCATATACTCGGGTGTGGGTGTAGGGTGGATGGTTTCAAAGCGGATTCCCCATTCATTACATGTAGAACATCAAGAGAATTTTGTTTCGAAACAATATTGATTCTTGATATACTTATTTGATACTAGATCACTTTTCGAATTGCTCATTTAGCGATCATTCACAATATTATGCCTTGAAGAAGACTTGAACCTCCATATTTAGCATAAGATTGTGAGTCCTGAGTGACAACCATTTCACCAAATATTGGAAGTAAATTGTATTCCATGTATATGATATCAACCTAATATGATGTATGAGATATATGAAAAAGGTGGAGCGCTTAAATCTTCGCGAAAATACTTCTCACACAATTAATTTTTTCTTCTTCTTCATATTTGGCTATTAGCAACTCTTATGTTTGAAGCAAGGCGTTGTTCAATTAGACTGCGAACCACAAATGTCTGAAAAAACTCTGTTGCTATTTCACGAGATTGATATAATGAAAGTGATGAGTCTACAACAATGGCATAATGACCCGAATAATCAGCATATTCGCAAAGCATACTTTCAAAAAATCTACCCTAATAGATTTCCTTCAGTTACATTTGTCGACAAGCTCTATTTATTTTTTGACAAGCTCTAATTGAATAATAGAAGTTACAAATGAAAATGAGTTATTTTTCATTGGTATACTCACTTATCCTCGTCAATTCTTTCATTTTGACAATTTATGCGATTCCATATATTACACCTAAGTGCCCGACTACTTTGACGATTCCCACTTGTTAAGATATAGAGTCCAATGAGCATATCTTGAGATGGTACCCAAATGGGACCCCCAATAGCCTAAGCTTAATAGCCTAAGCTTAATCGGCCAAGCGATTGAAAGTTTAGTTTCTTCAAACAAGAACTCGAGTTCGAGTATTGGAGATGGTGGTATTGCAATATATAAAAATTTGCCACAACCTAGAGATTCATATGAGACAACATAATTAAGTAAATGAGTCTCTGCTTAAGTCTTGAGATATGCTTTAAACTCTTTACAAACAAGTGAATGTTGACTAGTAATACGACCTTTCAACTGAAAAGATAGGAAGACATTTATGTCTAATCTATGCAAAAATGTGCTCTATTCAACAGTACCTTGGGTAAGTACGCATATGTGATCTATAATAACTAGAGCCAAGATATTAATATGAGAAAACATAAGTAAACAAGCCTCCACTTGAGCCTCCAACGGTAGAGGTACATTAACAAAATATGCATTGTATGCAGAAATCGAAAGATGTGCAAAATGAGAAATATAAATATTAAAGACTACCTCAGTCTTAAAATAAGTGCCTTCCTTTCGATTTTGAGAAGAGTTAGGGAAAAATTCGGGGTATATTTACTCTTCCATTCCCATGTACATGTGTTCTAACAGACTAAAAGGATACAAACTAACTTTTTTATAGAGACATTATTGATAATTCATAAATAACTATCTTCCTGGAAAAAAAAAAACAAGATACTTATTTTGGGACGGGGGAGTATATGATATTGATTGTTACATATCTCATCTGTTTAAATTGGAATGAACATACTGAAAACATATAGTGGCATACCTTCATTTCGTGTAAGCGTTGTTCAGAAGAATCATGGTATACTTGTTGCAACATAGATGATGATGATGATGAGTCAAGCTATTAGTGGCTGAGGCACAAAAAGGGCATTTTCGAGTATGAATACAACATAGAAAAAAGTAAAATTTTTATTTCTTGAAAAATTGATATCCGAAAGATAGATAAGGTGTACCTTTTGTTCGAAAATATGTTGTATGGTGGCGTTAGGACCTCCTTTTACATACCACATTGTATCATCGATACACAAATTAGGTTCAATATGCTTGGAACTCCGGCAGAATGAATGTGTTTAACTCAGGACATCTAACCACTGAAAATTCAACCTGCATAGGGCAACTGATAGTACAAGTTTCAATGCAGAAACATGTGAGGTTTGGTAGGTCCTCTAGTCGAAGCCACTTTAATTTAGGAAACACAACCACATCTGTGATACTATCTTCATCATCTTCTTGTCTCACAATAACTTGCTCCATCATCTGGCAGTCAATGATACATATTTCTCTTATATTCAGAAGCAGCTTGGCCATTGAAGGTGAGAATAAGTATTTCAAGCTATTGCATTCTTCAACATGCAGTATTGTTAAGCTTGAGAAACCCCTCATCTCCTGTGGACCCCTCTTCAATAGAATATGTTTTAGGTTTGTTAACCTACATATATCTAAATTTGTCAACAGATCTAATACTGGGTCAACTTGGTTGTCTCCAACATTTTGATCTAGCTCCTCCAAGTTGAACAAGACTTCTAATGAACCACATCCTTCTAATCGAAGTTGTTCAAGTTTGGAAAGGCTTGTTATCAAATTTGATGGAAAGATGTTCAATAAGTTGGGGCATTCCCGGATTCTCAATTCTTCTAGATTGCAGAAAGACCCACCTTCAATCTCACCGTATGATATCTTTGTCAAGTTCTTTATTTTGTTGACGCATAATGTGGTGATGCTAGTTAGCAAAACCTGTGATGAAAAGAAATTACTTTTATTAATGTTACAGATATGGTTAGAAAGGTGCAATCTCTAGAACAGAACAGAGTTGATGCATTGCATACCTTCCTCTTGAAGTAGTGGTGTTTAGAATACTTTTGGCATTCTTGTTCAAGCATCGATGTGCATAGGAGTCCATAACTTAAAGTCTTCATCATGGGGCAATTTTCAACAATCACTGCCTCCAGTAATGGCAATTCAAGATCATGAATCCCTTGCCTGCCGAAATGCTTCAAGTTGGGTAAATTTTCGAGCTCTACAGATATAAGTTGAGGGAGCACAGCCCCGCTTGCCGTTGTGTTCTCATCTTCTGTTTCTTCTCCACTACCTCTACTTGCAATTATTTCTTCAACCATATTACAATCCTTAACAAGTAGTTCCCTGAGATTCCACAGATTTTTGGCTACAAAAGGAGGTAGTATATTGCTCAAATTGTTGCACTTGAATACTTCCAGGTACTGTAAATTTTGAAATCTCTGAATTCCAAGTGTAGCATTCTTCCAGATACATGTCAGGTTAGGTAGTTCATGCATGAACAATCTTTTTAACCGTTTGAGCACTCTGGCTTCATCTTCTTCTTTGGCATTTAGCTGTTCAAGGTCAAACATCAGTTCTAGTGATGCACAACGCAAAATATCAAGTTGTTCCAGATTCAGCAATCTTTGAAGAATTTGACACAGATAAGAAGTTGATAGTTGTTCACAAAGTTGCAGCCCCATGACTTCTAGATTAGAAAGAAAGCAGATTCTATCAAGTTGGCGCTGGTCAAGCCAAATATCCACCCCAATCATTACAAATTTATTATCATCCAATAAAACCTGCAGTACGCGAGTTTTAGTTCAATTACATTAAATATTTGATTGTACAGACCAATAAATCAGATTTCCTGGAAATGAAAAAACGACAAGAACACGGTTGCTAGTAATAGAAACTAAAAAAAAAAGATTGGAATTAACTGAATTGTTGGGAAATACCTCACGATCGACACATTCAATGATGCAAGCTTTTTTTAGCTTTGGAGCATTCATCAGGAATGTTAATGGGTGTGTTTCAATTTTGGGACAACAATTGACTTCTACCTCTTCCAACAAGGGCCATTCAAAACTATCACTCTCAGTACAAATGGCCTTCAAATTTGGAAGATCTTCTAACTTAAAATATGTCAGCTTGGGGAACAAAATCGTTTCCATCTGATATGTTACTGCCGCCTTTTCAGCTGTGGCCACTATTTCCTCCATCAATGAGCAATCACATACCTCTAGTCTTCGGAGTTCCAAAAGACCACTGGCAAGTGAAGGTGAGAACATATATCTTAAGCTTTTGCATCTTTTTACACTTATTATAGTCAGATTCTGGAAACCCCTGATCTCTTTTGGACACCCCTTCAATAGATGCCTAAGGTTTGCTAAATTGCTTAGATACAAATACGTCAATGAGTCTATTACTAGAACAACTTGGTTGTTGCCATCTTGATCTTGCCCCTCAAAATTGAACAAGACTTCTAATGAATCACAACCATATAGCTGAAGTCGTTCAAGATTTTCTAGCCGTGTCAATGACACCTGCATATGAAGAAACAATCAATTCATTCAAAGAGATACAAAATGAGAAACGATGACAATAAATATACCTTAGCTGTTTGAATTAACATTGTCTTGAAGCAACCGGATAAGAATTTGTATGTATAAAAAGTGAAACAGCATAAGCATACCTTCCCTTTGAAGAAGTTGTGCGATTCAGAGGTAGTAAAGTTTTGGTATTCTTTTTGTACAATCGATGCACCATATGAAAAAGTCTTCATCTTGTGACAATTTGTAACAATCACTTTTTTCAATGATGGCAATTCAAAATCACGAATCCCTTGGTCGCAGATACTCTCCAAGTTAGGTAGATTTTCGAGAATCATAACTTGAAGTTGAGGAAGCAAAATAGGCCTACTTGTTATTGTCTTGTCTGCTTCTGTTTCTAGTCCACTACTTCTACCAGCAATTATTTCTTGGACCATACTACAATTGTCAACATATAGTTCTCTGAGATTCACCAGACTTTCGGTCATAAATAGGGGTAATATATTGCTCAAACTATTGCACTTGAGTACTGACAGTTGACTTAGATTTTGAAATCTCTTGATTCCAAGTGTAGCATTCATCCAGATGCATGTCAGCTTGGGTAGCATTCTTATGCTCAAAATTGTTAACCATTCTAGCACTCGGGTTTCATCTTCTTCTTGGGCATGTTGCACTTCAAGATCAAAAATCAATTCTAGTGATCTACAACTAAAAAAGTGAAGTTCTTTAAGATTCACTAATCTTGGAAGCAGTCGAGACAAATCAGAAATTGATAGAAGTTCACAAAATTGCAGCTTCATGGATTTTAAATTAGAAAGGAACCATAATCCATCAAGTTGGGGTTGGTCACACCACATATCCACCCCTTTTACTTCAAAGTTAGTACTATATCGCAATGAAACCTGCAGCACAACAGTTTAAGTTACCGATAAATCACAGTTTGAAAAAGGAAACACACGCACAACAAGAGTAATTACATAAACTAATGAGACATAAATCACATACCTCTCTCACAAATTCTAGGTTCTCATTGAAACTGTTACGTGGATATCTTATCAAATGAGGGTTGCCTGGTAAAGTGATGCTAGCAGCCTTTAGCTTTGGAGCATTCTTCAAGAATATTGTAAAAGGGAGAGTTTCCACTTTGGGACACTTATGGACGGATACATCTTCCAGCAATGGCCATTCAAAAGCACAAGTACTATCCTTACAAATACTCTCAAAACTCTGAAGATTTATGAGACACAGGCTGTGCAGCTTGGGAAATGAAACCATTTTCAGCTGATTTCCTGTCGCTTCTTTTTCTTCTTCAACTTTGGTGCCCACTATTTCGTCAATCAAATAGCAATCCCTTACTTGTAGTATTTGGAGTTGCAGAAGAGCACTAGCAGTAGACGGAGAGAATACATGTCTAAGACTGCCGCATTTGTTGATCACCAGCTTTTTTAGGTTTCTAAAATCATTGTAGCAATTATGAGGACCCTTCCATATTTCTGTCAGCTTCGGTAAGCATGTCAGCTCTATTGCTTCTAATGGACTGCAGGCTAGCCTCTCTTCCTTAATAGACTGCATATATTCAGGGTCAAACACAACCTCTAAGGAATACAAACCCTCCAATTTAATACTGCCAAGATTCTGAAGTTGGTCGAGTATGACACTTGATTCAGAAAACGGCATACTTTGAACTTGGTCATGTTGAATCTGTGGAATCAATACAATAATTAAAATAATCAATTAAACGATGCCAAATAAGAAAACAAGTTACAATTTTTTTGTAGTAAATACTTCTATAAGTTTTTCGTATTCAACTGTAAATAAAAATAAAATTTAATGAATCCCACATCGAAAGAATATGAAGTCCATTGCAACATGATATAGAAGTTGGCCCCTCCACTTATCAGCTTAAGCTTTTGGGTTGGAGTCTAGTTTAATATGGTATCAAAGCTGGTGCCTCACTTCTTAGTTATCTATACTAAACCATATACAATAGCATTTATTGAATCTTATCATGACTTGAATGTTGTAAAATGAGCTCTTGCAAACAAAAAGATCAAGCATATACATACCTCTGCTTTGATAGATGACTGCAAAACTGCATTATGACGGACCTCTGAAGACGCAGAACTCACTCTTGGAAACAAGTTCTTCATGCTCCCGACGTTTATCAACTCCAACTTCCTCAACTTTGGAAGCTCAAGTGTGTCCACTGCTTTGCCGAAACTAATAAAGTTTGGCAACTGATATAGGCTCAATTTCTTTAATTTGGGCAATTCTATTGTAATTGTGCTACAACTTGCTTTGAAATCATCCCCTCCATCCCTTGAAAATATTTCTTCTACCATCTCACAACAGCCTACTGTTAAGGTTTTAAGTTGTACCAAACCTTTAGCTATGGATAGTGGAAAGACACTTTTTAACTTATTACACCAAATGATTTCAATAGATCTTAGGTTGCTGAAGCTTGAACCTTGAATGTGACCCTTCCCCTTCTTCATCACTCCCACCATGTATTCTAGCCCCTCGCAATATTTGAGTGTTATCGTTTTCAACTGTCCCCAGACCTCTACTCTGTCAAACTTGAATAGATTTTTCAAAAGATCTCCATCTTCAACTTCAACTTCAAGTGCAATACTATCTGCTTTCTTCATCAAAGCATAAATAAGACTCTCCAAATGGCAACTTGTAGCCGTTTTGAGTCTGACACACAAACTGGTTTGGAATAAGTAGACAGGATCTGTTTCCCAAAAAATACTCTCCGTACCAAAAGAACAATCACCTATCAATATTTGAAATCTTACCAATGTCTTAAAGAGCAAGTCCTGTGGAAAATGTTCCACGTGATGAGTATGAATTCTTAAAGTTGTCAAACAAGGCAACTCCTCAAGTTCTGCAAGGCTTGCATTCATTGCTTCTTTCCCTTTTTCGTGAATCTCCCATTCCACTGAAGTGCCTAACGCATGGAACTCTTCTAGCTTTTGTAAGCATGACAAAACACCTGGTGCAATTATTTTGAGGTCTCGACACCCTGTTAGATCAAGCAATATAAGAGCACGAAGTAGCCCAATTTCAAGAGGTAACCTTTGGATATCTGAAAAGGCAAAACTCAGACTTTCAAGATTCCTTAGAGCTCCAATAAAAGACAGATCTTTGTTTTCCAGATGGCAGTGCTTTAGAGACAAACAATGAAGATTCTTAAACAACTTGGGTGATGCTGATAGTGACTGAATAAGGAACTTGTTCGAAATATCTAGAACTTTAGGTGGCTCCAACCCTTCAAACGAGAACGGGGAAATCTTGAAAATTTCATTGTACCATTTCATTGTATTCAACACACCTTTGGTGATATTAGGTGGTTCCGACCCTTCATATTCTTTATTGTATACAATCGTTATGCCAATGTCGCGCACAACGTCATGCATCTTGACACACTCTTCCCGGTAACTATCTAGCAACAAGAAAGAACTTCGTAATTTATCGACCAAAGTATGGACTCTGATTCTTGTCAATCTTACAGAGCACGCACCACTGAACAGCTTGAGACCCATTCCATGTCTAACTAAACTTTCAATGGGAATATCATAGTCTTCAGGAAAGATGCAACAAAGCAAGAACAATGTCTTCGCCTCATCACTTTCTAAATATTTGTAGCTCAACTCAATGCTAGAATGTGCTTTTCCATGTATGCCGTTCCTTAGTTGTTGAAGTGCATCCTCCCACACATAAATCCTTTTCCTTGCAAGTGTTTTTCCAACCGTAACAAGAGCGATTGGTAAACCACCACATTCAGCTGCAATCTCTGCTCCTATGGAACCCTTGTCAGAGGTATTCCCTGCCATCTTCCAAAAGAGGTCCAATGCTTCTTCTGTTGGCAAGATTGGAATCCTGAAATTCTTGTTGCTTCCCATCAAACTGCACACATCTTCATTTCGTGAAGTCAACACAATTTTATAGCTATTGTGAGCACCAATACTAACAGAAGGAAGTCCTATATTCTGGAAATCAAGCTCAAACCAAACATCATCCAATATGATAAGAACACTCTTGCCCTTCCTGTCCCACTTGGAACCACCCAATGTATCTCCTCCGGTTTCACCTTGTATCTTCTTTGTTAGCTTCTCAAGAATCTCAGCAGCTCTTGCCAGTCCACCGTCGTTCTCCAATTCAAAACCCATGGTTTTTGCAATTTCATCTTGAATCTTGTGAATATCTGGCTGTTGAGAAACAACTACCATGGCAACTTCATCAAATAGTTTCTCATCTTCCACTCTTTTCACAATCTTTTCCGCCATTTTTGTTTTCCCAATGCCCCCCATACCACAGATTCCAATTACGCCCACAGTATCATCATGCGCAAGAGTTTCCATGATCTCCTCCATTAACATCATCCTCGATTGAAAATCAAGAAAATCATTCCCTGCAAAAATGGAGGCTAACTTCGGTGGAGGTGCTGGACAAACTATCTGGTCTCTACCAAAGGTCCCTTCCTCTCGGAGCTTAACAATATGCGGAGTCTTTTTATGAGCTTTCCTACTCAATGAATAGAGTGACTTGAGACCCAGACAGCACCGGCACACAAAACATCCCTTCTTCACTTTGGCCTCGTTCTCAAGAATTGTAGTGACCTCTTCATCAATCTGGTCCACCCTTTGTAGCCAGCTCTTGACTTCACGAGTAATGTCTCGGACATGCCTATGCTCTTCTTCCACCCATGACTCCAGATCACCTTTCTTGTCTCTCAGCATCTTCACTTCACTTTTCAGATTAACAACATTGCGTTTATAAAAGATGAGATACCCAATCTGTTTCCAGATTGGCACCACAGTGTATCCTACAATTTTCGCTGCAACAGCAACAAAAACTGCCATTTTTGTGTTTTTTTAATTTAGAATGCAGATGTGAAACAAATTGTCAAAAATTGAATGGAAAAACTTGCAAATAAACTGAGTAGAAGCTGATACAAGTGCCAAGCGCCAACTGAAAGAAAAGAAAACAAAAAACAAAATTAACCTCCAAAAAGCTCAGTCCCAGTCCCAATCCCAATCCCAAAATTTGTGTCCATTTTGCGTATGTAATTTAAAAGACTAACCTCCAAAAAGCTTCTTTATACTGTGCTGTGATGTTTAGCAGCACGTACAGAGAGATTGAGGCATCAGCTTCTTCCAGTTAACCAACAAAACAAATGGAATTTGTATTTGCTGCAACAAAACAAAACCAACCATAAGAAGACGAAAATCCACAGAAAATGAAAGCGGAAATTTGTGTTTTCATTGAAATTAGAATAAGCAAAAGAGACAAACCAACCTCCAAATATTATTGCAATCAAATCAATGGAGACAATTTAAGCAGACAAATTATGGTCACCCTTTCCCCAAATACATATACATTATATGATTATTGATTGAAATATGAAAATGGCTAACAATAATATATTAATATTATTATATATTGAATCGCATATTCTTAAGATAGATATAAATATTGTACCACCTACCATTACCAACTATGATAATGTGCTCGCATGGTTTTAGACTTTTAGTTTCGAATTTAAAATTTCTGAAAGTCAATCAATTATTGGATCCTACTTCATATTTAACGTTTAAATCTAGTTGTCAAACAGTAAAATACAATATCAACATAAATAGAGAATTGCTAAATAAGAATAAATAATGAGTTCTTCGCCTTCTCTTTGAGGGAGTCCTCCCCGTTAGTTATATAATAGCTGAACCTTTATGGTCTCTATTTGAAGCTCAAAAGCCACCAATATCAGGGTTAATAAATTTTAATTTATGATCCATTGTTAATGAGTCGATTCAAGCCGAGCTGGAGCTTGAATATTTTTTACCCGTCAAGCTAGAGCTCTAATTTGTAAACTCATTCGAGCTCGAGCTGAATATAAAAGTGTCGAGCTGAGTCCCGATAATTTTAGGCTCGATTTGGCTATACCAGTAGTCGATTGTGGTTTGGACATGAGACGCAGTATTGAATAAGTGAATCATTTAAAAAAAAATTCTATGAACTCACTAACCATTGTGCTTACTTAAGTCATAGTGTTTTTGTAGAGTTACGATGGTTTTATCACCTGAAGTGTTTTAAGTTTTGTAGGTTATCTGAAACCTCAAACTTATTGTCCCAAATCTGTATATTAGACAATCCTATACACCAAATCCTAGTAATAAAACAAGATCAGTTGTAAAACAATGTATATAATCAGCTATAATTTATTGGTAGAGACTTTCAACCAATAAATTCATGTCAATGAAGTGATGTCACCGCATCAATTAACACACAAACCCACCTTAATATGAATCTGTAGGGGCGGAGCTCCCGCCCGAATCCATTCACTTTGTGTCTTGGCCTCTTGGGGGTGAGAATGAGATTGCGGGCACTCTAATATGAAAAAGAAAAACTATAGTTAGAAGGAAAAAGTCACTCTGGGTCCTTGTCCTATCATACTTATTCCACTCAGGTCCCTAAACTTCAATTTGTTCCGCTCAAGTCATAATTTCATGGATTTTGTTCCCGTGAGGTCCATTTCGTTAAAATTCTAACGGAATCCGTCATAATTAACTGATTCCATTAAAATTTAATAAAAAAATAAATTAAAAACGTAAATTAACTAATTTACTCTTTGTACTTTTCAATTTTTTTATTTTTATCCTCTTCTACCCTTTTCTCTCTCTCTACTGTGAAAAACAAAACAACACCATAAGGCATGATCAATACATTTCAGAATTCAGAGTGTTGGATCCAAAAAAAACCCAGAAACCAATACACAATACAATAATGCAACACAGCTCCTTGTTTCTCTCCCAATGAGTAGAGGCTCAGGCAATACACTACTAGGTAATTGCTATATTTTTTTTTTTAGGTAATTGCTATTTTCTGAGCAAAAACAAAAATTGAAATCGCCCAGAAAATAATAGAAAATCACTATCAAATATCAATGCGTGTAAATGGATAAAATAAAATGCTGGTGCCGCAAAAAAAAAAATGGAGCCATACCAAAGGCTATGGCCACCGAGTGGTCCGAGCTTTCGCCATGGATCCTCCTCTGCGACAGCGACAGCACCAGCAGGTCCTCCACTCCTCGCACGAACGGGAACTCCTGCTTGTTGTGCAGCACGTGCGTGATCGCCGCCGCCGTGGGGTTGCTCATGGCGAGGCCTCCGTCCACCGCAACGCACCGGGTCTGGCCGTCCACGGACCGCATTTGGACCGGCTCGAACACGCCCGGTTCGGCCGACGTGGCCCGACACACCTCCCACAGTTTAAAATCGAAACTGTCGGTCTCGAGCGCATCGGCTCTGGAGAACAGAAACGGCGCCGTACTGGACAGGTCGTAGCACGGTATCAGCACCGGCTTCAGCGTGTCCTTCAGCGTCAGGACACGATTCTTCTCCGTGAACGCCTCCTTCACCGCCTTCTCGAGACCGGCCGTGGACGCTCCGGCGCCGGAGCGTCCGCCGAGGGACCGACGGACGAGCTTCCCGCCCG
>JAYMTF010002092.1:0-19655 GCA_036897485.1 Pelargonium nanum | reverse complement strand
TAAGCAATTGATTAGAGAATGTTATCACAATTATTAACTATACTGTTGTGCATTTGTGCATTTCTCCGACATCAGTGAAAAATATTCCTTCTGATAGAACACAACAAATTTTCCTTGATCATCTGCTAGAAATATAGTAAGTTGGTTTTATACTGGCAAATTTAGAAATCTAGAGCAATTATTGAAGATTCTATTTTTAGGCTCCAATGCAGAGCTATCTTAAGCTGAGTTCAAGACAATCTGTAAGACTGTATTGTGTTTCTGATTTTATGGTTGGTGATGTTTTTCTCCAATTTGATTGGAACAGGTCACTGTACACGTGAAGGGAAAAACCGAATGCTATGAGTGTGAGCCAAAACCTGCCCCCAAAACATATCCTGTGTGCACCATCACTAGTACTCCTTCAAAGGTATTGCAATGAATTCACTGTGTGTGGTTTTAACTGGTAAAGTCATGAAATTTAATGTATTGGTTTGCGTTTTGCAGTTTGTTCACTGTATTGTATGGGCAAAGGATCTACTTTTTGCAAAGTTGTTTGGGGACAGAAATCAAGACAATGATTTAAATGTGCGTTCTAGTGATGCTGCTAGCTCATCAGAAAATACAGCAGATGTATTTGAGCGTAGAAAAGATGAAGACATTGAGCAATATGGAAGGAGGATATACGATCATGTATTTGGTTATAACATTGAAGTTGCTTTATCTAATGAAGAGACATGGAAAAACCGTAATAGGCCAAAGCCTGTATATAGTAGGGACGTCCTGTCTGATGAGTCAACTAAAGAGAATGGGAGTGTGGATAAAAATGGAACAAGTAATGATCTTTCATCAGTGTCTGCTATGGCCACTTTAGGGCTGAAGAATCCACAGGATATATGGAGCCTTAAGGAAAATTCAAGAATTTTTCTCGAGGCTCTGAAACTTTTCTTTGGGAGGAGGGAAAAGGTAAATTTGATGTAAAAGTTCTTCAGTATCTTGATTATTATCATCTTTCTTTGTTTAAATCAGGGCTCATAATGTTATCTTTTATAAATTTGCAGGATGTTGGGAACCTTATTTTTGATAAAGACGATCAGTTAGCTGT
The DNA here is from genome assembly GCA_036897485.1 of Pelargonium nanum. Taxonomy (NCBI): domain Eukaryota; kingdom Viridiplantae; phylum Streptophyta; class Magnoliopsida; order Geraniales; family Geraniaceae; genus Pelargonium; species Pelargonium nanum. The sequence goes on along the minus strand of JAYMTF010002092.1, from coordinate 18,571 downwards.
AGAATTTGTTACTGCTGCTGCAAATATAAGGGCCACTTCATTTGGTATTCCTTTGCATAGCCTTTTTGAAGCTAAAGGTATTGCTGGTAATATTGTGCATGCGGTTGCAACAACAAATGCCATTATTGCTGGGTTAATTGTAATAGAGGCAATAAAGGTTCTGAAAAAGGATACAGACAGCTACAGGTGTTCCTCGACTTCCCTTGTGTGACTTATGTTTCAATTTTTCGATGATTTTTTTGTCGTTTATCTGTGTTATCTCCACTTTAAAGATTAGCAAGGATGTGTATGATACTTTTGTCTTTTGTTACCAAGAAAAATGACTCCCCATAACTGCTATGGTGGTTTAGGATGACATATTGTCTAGAACATCCTTCAAGAAAGATGCTTCTTATGCCAGTGGAACCATATGAACCTAACAAATCCTGTTATGTTTGTTCTGAGGTATTGTTCTCTTTTGACTCGGTAGAATTTCTTCTGTTTGCATTTGTGTCATTACTTTATTCCTCTCACGTACAATGTGTTTTTAAATAGACGCCTTTATCACTTGAGATCAACACTCACCGTTCAAAGTTGCGGGACATTGTTGAAAAGATTGTCAAGGCTAAGCTTGGCATGAATTTTCCTTTGATCATGAATGGATCAGCCCTTCTCTATGAAGTTGGTGATGACCTTGATGCAACGGAGGCAGCAAATTATGCTGCAAATCTTGAGAAGGTATATTTCTTACCATATTGTAAATGTTATTTGTCATTGTACATCTAACATGTTCGGAGGCCCTGTTTTCCTTTCTTTTTATCAGGTGCTTTCTGAACTTCCCTCTCCAGTTACTAGTGGGACGATGCTCACAGTTGAGGATCTTCAACAAGAGCTATCCTGCAATATCAATATCAAGCACAGGTTTGTTCATAACTTCAAAACTCCTCATTAACATCTTAACATTTGGAAGTGCCACCGAAGACTTTTAGTAAAACACTATGAATTGTAAAAACATGAACACTATTTAATTGTTTTAATCGGGTTTTGATTCTGTGGGTGCTTTATTTTAATTTCAATGTATAGGAGTAATCAACCCATTGTTAGATAATTAAATGTAGAGATGTTAAAAACCCAGTCCGGACCGGGTTTTGGACCGAACTGCAATATAGACTGAATGGTCTTCGGACTGATCCTTGGGATTTACATCTGGTCCAGTCTGGACTGAATTATTTTTTTATTCTTGATTTTTTATTTTATTTATCGTCATAACTTATGTACAATACACCCAATTCGTTTAATTATCTTTTATTTTCTATTTTTTCTCTGAAAAGAATAAAAAAACCGGAGTGGTCCGCTCCTTGTATTTCTGGTTCACTCTTCGGCCCTTCTTTTGGACATATGGTCCTGTCTTGGACCAATGTACACTCCTAATTAAATGCACGAACACATCATATTTAACAAGCCTTCCCAAAACTCTATTAAATTTCAATTCCCACAGGGAGGAATTTGATGAAGAGAAGGAACCCGAGGGAATGCTCCTCTCTGGATGGACACAAGCTCCTCCTGCAGAAAAGGATGATAAGAAGCCAGTTGGCAATGGAGCAAGCACATCAAGCGTCGTACCAACAGGAGACGAGGAAGTCAAGAAGGATGACGAGTTGGAGATGCTTCCAGCAGACGCCGAGGCTCCCGCTGGGAAGAAAAGGAAGCTGGCTGATTCAAATCTCGGAGAAACAACAAACCACAGCAAACCCGAAGAGCTTGACGACGACGACGACCTCGTTATGCTTGATGGGGACTTCGAAATCAACAAGAAGATTAGGGTCCAATAGTTGTCTCACTCAGGTATGGTTGTGGAGGGAATCAATTTACATCCTAATTTTGTACTGTACTACTGTCAGTGGGGTATGTATGAGTGTTCGTTTTTGTGCTCATTGCTCTTTTCTTTGCTAGTCTTGATCTGTGAGGTAGGTACTGGTTTTTTGTTCTTCTCCACAATGTGTATTCTTCGTATAGCCTAATTTATAGTTTAGCGAAACAAGATGACGATAATGTGACTTTTGTGAGCGATTTTAGGGCAGCAAAAGAAACCTGTGCAGATTGACTGGAATATCTAAATTCTCCGAACTAATGATCAACAATTAGTTCTGTTCGTTAATCGTTAATGTGCTTCGTATATGTGTATTTGTTTTCACTTTTAGAATGCAGTTTAGATGGTGCTCGCAGTTTGCTCAAAACATGAAAAATTCACATCACGTCTGTATAAAGGTACTGTTTCTAAATTTCTTGTTTGTTTGAAGCTAATTTTTGTGCGTGCACATGCGAATCCTATCTCATTTTCTGAATTTGATGTTGCAGGTGTTTCTGGGAAGAAGAAGCATAATGTTCAAAGCAAGGACCAGTGTGTGGAATGATCAGTAACAATCGGTATGAGAGCTAACTTTAACTCTTGAATTTAGATTTGTCGATTTGAGTCATGTGACTCGACAAGAATTGAGCATGTTTGAGTTCACGCCGATGCGTTCAATAGTCGTGTTATGACCCGAATACTCACTCGATTAGGAGTATTCAAGTTGTGACCCAGAGCCCACTGGAATCATGACCTAGACGAGACTATATGAGATTATCGTTTAGGTTTTAATTAAAAACTCATTCTTAGGAGACCATATGAGATTACAAAAACCGAGGAGAAGAAAATGTATGATGATGGGTTTGATAATATAATATAACTGCAAAAATGTGATTACTCAATTGATTCACTGTACATGCACAAATATATGTGAAGAAAAATTCCCAAGAAACAGGGGAAAAGAGAGAGACAATCCTGGAAAATCCAATTAGTAGTACAGAAAAGAGAAAAGGAAAGTATTAAATAGCAGCATAAGTAGAAGGTGGAGCACAATGGTTGGTGGTAGCTACTAAGGGTCGACATGGATATGGATATGGAGGAACAACATTCCTGATCACAGAATGTTTCTTCCTCTTCTTCGCATCAGGATGTTCTTGTTTCTTGAGATCTTCTAGGCACCGAACCTCTGCCATGCATGTGAACGATCTTGATTTCCCCGAGTAATATATCGACAATCCTCTCCTGTTTCATCATCATCACTATCAGGTTGGACTGACAATTTGATCCCAACACAAAAAAGCGTTTGTAATTGTGTTTTGTTTCTAGATAGTATGTTTATGTCACATTGGATTGATTTGTTAGATAAAAGCTAGCAATTTGAGTCTCACGCAGTCTTAATATGTGACACGACATGAACATGATATGATATGAGTGTATTTGACTCTCACATTTTGATTTCCCCGAGTAATATATCGACAATCCTCTCCTGTTTCATCATCCTCATCACTATTAGGATGGACTGACAATTTGAGCCCCAACACGAAAAAGTGTTTGTAATTGTGTTACGTTTCTAGATAGTACGTTATTGTCATATTGGATTGATTAGTTCGATAAAAGCTAGCAACTTCAGTCTCACGTAAGTCTCAATATGTGACACGATATGATATGAGCATATTTGACTCGGGCATCTTGATTTTCCCGAGTAATATATCAAAAACCCTCTTTTGTTTAATCATCAACCATTAACTTATAGACACAACATCTACTACACTTTATATTAAGAATATTGTTGCATGTGCATTTTGTGTATATGTTCTAAGTTTACACTTTTTGCACCATAAAGAGTTGATTATAAACTATTTTATTGTATTTAATTACTTCCACGAATCAAACCTATTATTCCATCGACATAACGTTCGAGAAAAACCCATAATCAAATTGATGATTCGATCGACATAACGTTCAAGAAAAACCTGTTAAATGAAAATAAAACTCACTTTTTGGGAAGATTTGTTTGAAGGGAGGTCATGTCGAAAGTCATCATGTCAGCAGCTTCCTTTTCCATGTCAGATCTTTGAGACCACCAGAAAAAAGAAGTAACAAACAATGGTGGCGTTGCTAACATTTTATATGAAAATATTTTATTTATTTTTATCTATATTCGTCCATAAATATTGATTGGCTTTGGAGCTTCTGCAAATTTTAGCCATCATTTTGGTTCTGAAAGTAGGGTTGAAGAGACACACATCCACATCCTTCTCTACACTTTCTCTTGTTCATTAATTCAAACACCCCTTTGACTTCTTTTTTATACTATTTTTGTACCTTTTTTGGTTGGTGTGGAAGAAATGGGAGATATTTTTGGGGTCTAATCCAGAAGAAATTAAGATTTAGAATCATTATATGTTTGTTAATCATGACAAAAAAATTGTATGTATATTATTAAGCGCGTGAATTGGCTGATTGAAAGTTGTTTTATTTTTAACTTTTGAGTTACGTAAACTCTATGTCCTACATTTTGACTCTCCAAACATATTTTGACATTTCACCTTTATATTGCTTCCGACTTTCAATTTAGGCAAATTTTCATTGGCTAGGAGCTCGAGCTAAAACTCTCCCGACCCCTAACTCTCGATCCTAAGTCTTACGTCCTACCTCCAAATTTAAGACGGTCTCATCCAATACTCCATCTCACAATAATTAGTTAATTTTGCTAAGAGAACTAGCCACTCTTCGTGATGTAATTTGACACGAGCTCATTTAGAACGACTTTGATGTCAGATGATCGCCTTGTCACGAAATCTCAGCTTAGGACCCACGAAAGTCACCCAACTTGGTAGTCTCTCTTTCAGAACCTAAGAAGCTCTCAAGCATAGATATGTTTTTTTGGTAACCATCTCGGCATTACATCATCGTCACTTCACCATCGCATCATCCTAGCCTGTGTGACATCATCATAATGTAAGTACGACACCATCACATCACATTCGATCAATCATGTGACAACACATCGTCATCTTCTCAATTCAACATATATGCATCATCAACTCAATAAATAACAAATATTTTTGCGACGCTTGGTGAATTTATTTTTCACATTTAGACATTCTCACTTTCTAAATTTTCTCTCTAGCAATTTTTGATAGTGTCATTTTCAAGATGATATAACGCCACAAGGTGCACATAGAGATTCAAAGCTCACAAATGAACTCAAGCTCAATGCTAGTTAGCGAATTAAAACTCAAATGAAATATTCAAGTGTAACGTACAAGACGTTCATTGTTGTTAAAACGAAAATGAGATTCGCATTCTCAAACTATTATCATAATTAACTTTCAATTATAAAGTTTTAAGTTTTATTTGAATCCATTTCTCAATGTGAAATCAGTGCAAAACAATACCCAAATTGATAGATCCCATCACTGCAACGGCAAGAACCCATATGGTGAAAATTCAAGTTTTTCAATTACAATGGATATTTACTAAATTACATGTTACATATACATACAGCTCCAACACTATACACATAAGTATATCATTAGTGTATACTTACAACTCTTTCTCAATTAATCCCACAAAAGAAACCAAATTAGTAAGAATGAAAAAATACACACACACGGAAAAAATCTAGCTAGAACATGAATTTTGTAGCATGAAACATTGTACAAAAAATCTTGTAGCTCACCAAAAAGGCGACCAAGCACGTGAATTACTCGGAAGTTGCATCAACACGAGATTTCATTCTTCTTGTCACGATAAGTGTCACTGAGATGTTGTTGACTCCTTATCTTAGAACATTTCACGATCGTGACTTTCACATTCAATAGCACCACGTATTTTTCAAAAATTTCTCATCATTCACGATACTCTTACTATTTTGTAAGATCTTGAGAGGTTCATTCACCTACCGTTAAGACCATTGAATTGTGCTAGCAAGTCAGTACCCGATTGATCGCTTGTGGGCTGAACTTGAGCCGGATTTACATTCTGTTCCGGTTGAGAAACCGGACGGGCATCTGTAGAAGGGGAAGAAGGAATAGAGGGCACATTAGTTGAATCATCACTAGAAGATTTGGTTTCTTCATCAGCCTTTCCTTGTAGGAAAGACTCTTGTAGTTGCAATGCATATTCCAAGTTCCACAAAACATCTCCCATTGTAGGCCTGTCCACTCCATACTCTGCCAAACACTTCTCTGCGGCCTCCGCGAACTTCTTCATCGACTCGGGATTGATGTTACCTGCATTGCAAGTTACTAATATTGAGATTGAAATCTTATAAAGAATTTCTCGATAATGTTTATGAAATAGTCGAACAATTAAAAAGACGCAATTAATGAAAATTGTTAACATTTACCTACGAGATGCGGGTCCATAATCTTCTCCAACATTTCCTTCTTCTTCCACTGCATCGCCCACTCGGCCAAGTTCACTTGCTCTCTCGGCAGTTGTGGATTGATTGCCGGTCTCGCACACAAGGCCTCCAAAAGCACCACACCAAATGAGTACACATCAGACTTGTCAGTCAATTGTTGTTTTCTAAAGTACTCAGGATCCAAGTATCCAAAACTCCCCTTCACGGCTGTGCTCACATGCCCTTGCCCTATTGCCGCATCTTTCGAGAGCCCAAAATCGGCCATTTTTGCCACAAAATTTTCATCCAACAAAATGTTTGTCGTCTTCACATCCCGATGAATTATACCCTGCGCCGTACCAGTGTGAAGGTAATGAAGTCCCCGGGCTGCCCCGATGCATATTTCAAGTCTTTGTTTCCACGGCATTGGTTTCGGAGGCATATTTTTCCCATATAAATGGTCCCGAAAAGGACCATTCGCCATGTACTCATATACTAGAATCATCTCGTCGTTCTCGTCACAATACCCAATGAGAGAGACTAAATGTCTATGTCGAAGCTTCGAGAGCATTTGAATCTCTGTATGGAACTCAGTAATCCCTTGCTCGGATTGCGGGTTCCCTCTCTTGACAGCAACTTTGACGCCGTCATCAATCTCACACAAGTACACATTTCCGAACCCTCCGACTCCGATAATCGCTGAGGAGTCGAAGTTTTTAGTAGCTTCCTGAAGCTCCGAAAGGGCGAAAAACCTCCCGAGGCCCATCGAGGAGTTATACATGTTCGTCTTGTGGGACCCGTATTTGCTCGTCATGAAGCTGTGATCCCCGGCGTGGAGCGGAAGCAACCACGAGGAGAAGCTATTTCTCCTTTGCCAATCCTGAGGCCTCTTATGCCACTTAATTACCATCGCGCCCAGGCCGACGAAAGCTCCGAACATCATCGCGAACCCGACCACCACCACCGTCCCGCGGTGCGACGGGTTTGCCGAACGGCCGTCGACCCCGAACTCGCCGTCCAAGCTGTTGACGGAGTTGCTGATCTTCAAGATCTCGACGCCGTTCAGGATGGCATTTTTGGCGATATTGTTCTCCTCCAACGGCCCGATCTCAACGGTGATGTTGCCATCGGTGATGAGCGTGGCGTTCACGACGACGTCCTGGTAATACGCCGTCGCGAGCGCGTTGAGAATCTGCGACAGATCAAGCGCCGAAACCGCCATTTTTTTGTTGATGTAGACGTTGAAGTAAAGCTCGTTCAAGCTCTTGCTCACGATGTCGGCGAAATGGAGGCGCACGAGGTGCGAGTGGGTCTCGTCCACCGCGAAGCTCCACGTCACGTTGAAGATCTGGTTGCTCGTCTCCGCATCGGCGAGCTCATCCACATCATGACCCTCAATTTCGGGGAGCTCCACCGCCGACGCGTACACCGCCGGCGGCGCGATTAGCGCCGACGCGCCCTGGGGCGGGTAGTTGATCTGGCTCGTGTCGACGGTGACGGACTTCCCGGCGGCAGGAACTTTTAGGTAATTTTTGTCCGGCAGCCACGTACGGCCGAGAGTGTCGTTTTTGGGGGTCACTGTGGGCCCTCCCACGTTTATTCTGTGAGCGAACATGTAACCGTACTCCGACAGCCCCGACACGCCCTGCACCGGGAAGAGATCGGTGGCGTCGTCGCCGATCAGCTTCTCCGGCGCCGAAACCACCTCGATCGCGTTGATAAACGCGACCGAGTCCTTCTTGGGGAGGAACCGGAGGTTGAGCTGCTTCTCGCCGTCGGTGGCGTTGAGGAGGTACTCGTAGAGCGACGGCCTGGCCTCGGCGGTGAAATTGGAGCTGTAGATGAGCATGTACTTGTCGGTCTGGACGCTGAAGCTGGAGTCGGTGAGATCGAACTCGCCGGACTTGACCGGAAAGAAATGGAGGCGGATCCAGTGCCAGCCGGTATTGGTCAAGGTGAAGGTGTAGTAGGCGTCTTCTCGGAAAACCCTAGCCGTCAAGTAGATCGGCGACGGAGCGTTCTTGGACTGCGCCGAGACGAAGTTGTTGTCGGCTGCGTGGAGCTTGTCCTTGGACTTTTCTTCTCCGGCGAAGGTCCGGCCGTCGACGACCTCGTCCTTGGCGTGGCCGCAGTCGATGAGAAAGTTGTCGCCGGGCGAGAACTTGGGCGGCAAGGCGAAAATGTTGGATAGGAATGTGAAGGATGTGAAGATCATGAAAATGGTCCTCATTGAGAGGAAGATCATAGAAGAAACTTTTTGAAAATGGAATTGGAAGAGAGAGTAGGGGGATGTGATTGTTGTTGGGAGTTCATTTTTTGTTGTTGTTCAAGTTTTGGGAATTTTTTGGATTGGGGTTTTCTGAGGACACAAAGTTGAGAACCAACCACAATGGGGAGGTTTTTTGGTTTCCAAATTTTTAGGCTATGTTTGTGCATAGAAGAAAATTCAGTTAATTTTGGCGCTTTTTTTGAGAGACGGTTACTAAACGGTCAAAAATAGTCGCACAAATATGCTGATTTATTTATATTTTTAATTTTCTCATGATAGGATGCAGATAATGGGACATTACACTTCTCAGTTTGTTATGTGTAAGTTCAAATTATTATACTACTACTTTTTATGCCCCAAAGTAAGTATTATCATTTATATTCGAGCAAATTTAAGAAGTTACTAAATGTGATTCATTTACTTTTTATTAACTAACTTATTTTTTTAAAAAAAAGAAAACTTATTTTAAAAACAATATGACCAATTTATGAACAACTTCAAAAAAACAAACTTACCGGAAGAAAAAAACACTCATGTTGAAACAAAAATTAAAACACAGAACACGACACTTATTTTGGAACAAAAGAGATTTATTTATTTATTTATTCTAGATTTGAGGCGTGGCAATGCTAATCTCCCACTTATTTTTCCTCACATATTCGCTCCTTTACCCGAGAAAATATTCGTCCCGTACTCTTTTCGAAATAAAGCTGGTAAAATTTAGGGTTTAGGGAGATTTCGGGTTGGCCGGGTCAGATTTCGGGTTGTAGGTATAAAATACATTGATATTGCGGGTTTACCCGACCTGACTCTAACCCGACTCGAAATTTTACATGATGACACCGACCCGACCAACTTCGGGTTGAGTACAAGTAGGTTCGGACACCCATCAAGTTCGGGACCAAATTGTCAACTTTACTTCAGAATGGGAACATCAGGTCCCGTTGAATCGAGCCTAATTGTCATCCCTAAATTTTGGGCTCTCATTGAGAAATTATATGAAATGAAGTGGGCTGAGCCTCTTATTTATACTATAGGCCAAGGCCCAATGTTGAGTAATGTCACTGGTCACATGAGCTCCTTGAAGTATATATAATTACCACTTTACCCTCATCTACTTTTGTGTACTCTTTTCTTGAGCAACAAGGCGGTTTTGATACCTCGTCCCAAGCTCCTCTCACCAGAGCTCGTCTCCGTCGTTACTGCGCTAATCTCCGATGGCGACCGAAGCAGAAGATGCCGGTAGACGCCGGACGGCGATGTCCGACTACCGGAAAAAGCTCCTCCACCACAAGGAACTCGAATCTCGAGTCAGTGCAGGTCAGATTTCACTTTCGGCATATCCAAAACCCTAAATCTCCGAACACAGATTTATCCGTTTTTTTGTTCCATCCGATTTTGTATAGTATTTTCGTGATGTTTGTGTGGATTTTTGAAAGTTCTGATTTTGAAACTCAAATTGGTGCCGAATGTGGATTGGTGATTTTAGCTCTGATTGTTGTTGAACTTTGGGGATTATTTTTGTGGTGAGGTTTGTGAAAGATGTGGAATTTGAACTTGTTTTTGGTGCTATAATTATGTACTTTATGGTGCAATGTTGTTGGTTTCCATGTTGTTTATCTTCTTTAGAATTGATTTGGGTTCCTGTTGTAGAGGACCAACTCAACTTAAAGATTATTTGAAATTATAAGAGCGCATTGAGATAGATGGAAATCGGGTTCATGTTAGGAACAACTCAATTAAAAACTCATTCAGAAATGATAATATCACATTGAGATGGAAATCGGTTTCATAGAGGAACAACCATAAGAGCATATTGAGATGGTAATCGGGTTCCTGTTATAGAGGAACAACTCAACTTAAAGCTTAACTCAATTTTAACTATCAGGGTAGCGGCAGGACCGACCTCTAGGTCAAAATCAGGTTCTGATAACATGTAGATGACCAACTCAACTAAAAGCTTAAATTTATAGTTGAAGTCCCAATATTTGGAAGGAAAATGTATTGTAAATTGCTGCTGAGAATTTTGTACATGAAAATTTGAGGACTATGGTCTTGTTTTGAAGTGCAATTAATTAAATCTGATGATTGAGGAGTTAGGTCTTTGTAGCTAGATGAGCTTTTTGAATGCTTTCATTGTTTAGTTTCTTTTATGGTTTCTTTATCCTTTTGAAGTGTGATGAAGTGATTGGCTTGATATTGAACCATTTCTTTACCTTGAGATTTGGCTATTGCTAACATGTGTTTGATTGGTTTGCATACAGTTCGAGAGAACTTGCGCAGTGCAAAAAAGGAATTCACCAAAACTGAAGATGATCTAAAATCTCTTCAGAGTGTCGGGCAAATCATTGGCGAAGTTCTCAGGCCTCTTGACAATGAACGCTGTATTTACCTTACTATACTATTTTTTTTGTGTCAATATATATCACTTGAACTCTCTCTCCCTCCTTTTCCGGTTAAGATTGTGTCTAGATCAGTATCTGTTTGATTGGACGGAGTGATCATCTTGGGCCTATAGTTGTTTTGATTTGAACATATCACGTTCTTTAATCAGTGTTTTGTGAAAATTCCTGACTGACAATTGTAGAACTAATTGGTATCGTGTGTGCTGTTTCAGTGATAGTAAAAGCAAGTAGTGGCCCTAGATATGTGGTTGGCTGCCGTAGTAAAGTGGACAAAGAGAAATTGACTGCAGGAACCCGAGTAGTTCTTGATATGACTACTCTTACCATCATGCGGGCTCTTCCACGAGAAGTAATTTCTTTATACTTTGTTGGACATTCTAGCAGTTTGATTAGCATGGGTTTTTCTTGTACATTGCAACTCGTAATGCAATTTTTGGTTGACAGGTTGATCCAGTTGTTTACAATATGCTCCATGAAGATCCTGGTAATATTAGCTACTCTGCTGTAGGTGGGCTGTCTGATCAGATCCGAGAACTCAGAGAATCTATTGAACTGCCTCTAATGAACCCTGAGCTCTTCCTAAGAGTGGGGATCAAACCTCCCAAGGTAAATAGATTAGCTCTCTCTGGACTGTCAATTCTTTTTAGGTTTACCCTCTTGGTGTTCACCACTCACGTCATCAAAGTTTTAGGAAGAGGTTGTAGTGCTAAGTGGGGCAGAAGGTAACAGGAACTTAGGGGATTAGTTGTTGTCTTCAAAGTGACATAATTTAAGTTCATTTATTTTGTTTTCGCTCAAAATAATGTCGTTTTTAGTAAACTAAATAAAAAAACTATTTGTCGGTTTAGTTTGATTTTGCTAGTGTGACATACTGACCTGACATTTTTCATGATTTGGCAATGCAAACCTGATCATATCAGTTACTATAACTTTAATAAAAAAATGATAAGTGTAGGGGTTAAAAAGCTCAAAAATCTTAGTTATAGACTGAATCTTGAAAATATAAAAGACTAGAGTACCAAACCGTTTTACCCTTTCTTACAAGGTTTTGGTGAACTTTTATTGTTTGTCAATAATGCTATCTTGCTTTGTTTATATTGGATAAGCAAGCTGAAATTTTCATGTTATAGGGTGTTCTTCTCTATGGACCTCCTGGAACTGGCAAGACGCTATTAGCCAGAGCAATAGCTAGCAATATAGATGCCAATTTCTTGAAGGTTAGGCATTTATCGCTTTCCTTGAAATATTGTCATTAACTTTGGATTAAATCAAGTTCGTTTATATGTATTCTAGAATGCGATGGTTATATTTATATTTTTCCACGTTATAGGTGGTCTCAAGTGCTATTATTGATAAATATATTGGTGAGAGTGCAAGATTAATACGTGAGATGTTTGGGTATGCTCGTGATCACCAAGTAAGAGCTTGAAATTTGTAGCTTCTATATTTTGCTTAATTTCCTGATTTCTGCTGAAAAATAAGGGACAAAAAACTGATATGTTGTTGCTACTTGTCAAGCCTTGCATCATTTTTATGGATGAGATCGATGCCATTGGTGGACGGCGTTTCAGCGAGGGAACAAGTGCTGACCGTGAAATACAAAGGACACTTATGGAGCTGCTTAATCAGTTGGACGGATTTGACCAGCTTGGCAAGGTTATATTTTGTTTCGTCTTTTCAAGTAGAAACTAAAAGTTGATATGATTTTGGAGAACTATATTTAAGTTTATTCAAGTCTGTTAGCACCTCGAACCCTCTTATGTCTTTCTATATTTTGAGGCAAATTGTTCTGCGACGGATAATTTTGAAATGGGTTTTCCAGGTCAAAATGATTATGGCGACGAACAGACCTGATGTCTTGGATCCTGCCCTCCTTCGACCTGGCAGACTAGACAGAAAGATTGAAATTCCGTTGCCTAATGAGCAGTCAAGAATGGAAATCCTCAAAATTCATGCTGCTGGAATTGCAAAACATGGTGAAATTGATTATGAGGCTGTTGTAAAGCTCGCCGAGGTGATTAAGCATTGCTTATATCCAAATTGATATTGACCCAGAATCCCGATTCTCAGTAAAATATTTTGATGTGTTTTCTTTGCCTCAGGGTTTTAATGGAGCTGATCTACGCAATATATGCACCGAAGCTGGAATGTTTGCAATTCGGGCTGAACGTGATTATGTCATTCATGAAGATTTCATGAAGGTAAAGTATCCAAAATCTCTTTAAACACGTATTTTCTTCTTTTAGGTTACACAGAATGGACTACGTAACAATGAACATCGATGCTTTGAGTACATTGGTCATGGAGATTCTGCTCACTGTGTTCCAAAATGTTTGTCCACTTCCATTTTTAGTTAGTTATGCATGAAATCCTCGAAGAATTCTCAAAATAGTTATATTTAGAACTAAAGAAAAAGTTTTTAACTCTTAATAACTTATCCTTAACTTTTACAAAAATAAGAAAGTAGACACTAATTTTAGACTGTAGGAAGTGATCGATATATGATAAAATCTTTTGGGGGAAGCGTATTTATTGAGGATACTCCTTACATGCTTAGATGATATTGATAAGAACTAAAGAAGCTTATTTGATAACCTGCAAGAAAGTCAGTTTTATCGAGAAAGGAACAAATCATTTTGCAGAAAAATCTTAAATCTAGATATAAGCAATCAATGCTGAGGTGTGCACGAGCCGGTTAGGGTACTTATAACCCGCCCTTGCACACCTAAGTTTGGAAGACGCAGAAGGGGCGCTTCCAAGAAGGGCTGACAATTTAGGTTATGTGACAACTCGACACGTATTTAAGTAGGTTTGGATTAGTGTCGAGTCCATTCAACCCGCCTAGCTCATTTAATTAAATGGAGCGTAAATGAGTCGTGTATCTTGTTTATTGACCCACCCATTTAAAGATAAAAATGTAAATTTTCAAACATGTGTAAAAAAACGACTCGTGAATTAAACAGGTCAAATATATCGGGTCGGGTTGTGTAATTTTGAACCAAATTGATTAAATGTGTTGGTCATGTCAACCCGCTCATAAGCGAGTCATGTTTGTGTCGTGTTGGCCTGTTTAACAAAATACTAAACTTTCAACACGACTCGTGAACACCTCCCTCTGAGTTTGAGGTAGGGATAGAAGTAAAAAGAAGTGTTATGCCGGTGGGTTGTTGCAGATTTGGGTAAGGTTGAACTGTGGGTCTTGTGGGTTATATAACTTTGGACTGCATGTGTTCACGGGCCACAAAAGGGGGATAGAAGGGGGCGAGTTGAGAGTTGGTTTTGAGGGTTTTTTTTGCACAGCCCTACATACAGCAGCTAATAATCCCAGACCTGTAATGTTTTCCTTAAAACTATGTTCGGAATCTCAAATGCATGTTGTTTCGTCTCCTTTATTACATCTCAGGCTGTTCGGAAGCTGAATGAAGCAAAGAAACTGGAATCTAGCTCTCACTACAACGCTGACTTTGGGAAAGATTAGAAGCTAGAAACTCAGATCGATTCGAGTTCTTACTACATGCTGAATTCGGGATAGTTTACAACCTCTCGCAAGGCATGTAATATTGCCCAGCAAGCATCAAGTGCCGTTTTCCATACATGCTCATGTAATCGTAGACTCGTTTGTACCCGAATGTGGACATGTTTTTTTAACTGTCAACGAATGAGCGATTTGCTCTTGATTTACCAGTTTAAGCTATTTATTTCTGTGACAATGTATCTTTTGGTACACATTTGAGTTACATTTATGCCTTTGTTATGAAGTGCTGCTTAGAAAATTTGTTCATTTTGGTGATAGCTTATCCACCAATCACCACTGCTAATCAAAGTAAAAGATGGTTATGGTTTCAGTTTTTTTTTCTTCTTTTTTCAAGAGCAAGAATCTCAGCCTTTAAGAATGAGCATCGATCCGATTTTTGTGTTGGATTGATATCTGAATATGATTTGATAGTGGAGTTTGAATCAGATTGGACAAAATTTTGAATTTTTAGCGCAGATTGATGATTCGATTGAAAAATTAATTGAGTCAGATTAGTTTCAAGTCTGCTTGAATTTTAGATATCGTGCGACCTTCCAACCGGCAGCTTTCGGACAGCACCTGCAAAACAAGGCCAGATGGAGATTGTCTCTTCTGGCGCCCAAGTCACGTAAACAAAGGGAGTTGAATCGCGTAGATAGTAGTATGCGTACTCTACTAATCCTCATAGAATTAGAGCTGCGCTTGGGCTTTTTCATTCGTTGGGCTTACCCGCCTCTTGGGCTACATCCCACTGTGACCAGTCACACAACCCACTATGACCAGCTTACACCATATAGGGCTCATAACACTTGCCCCTCTCTATTGTGCTCTTACGTATTAAGAGGACAACAAATCAATACAGAGAAATAATATGCATACACAGTCTTTTGTCTGTTACTATATAAAAACAATAAATAAAATAGAACAAAATATTTTATGCACTGACATACACATTGCATCTCTGCATCTATACTGTTTTGTCGCATTTACTTCCCCTATAAATTGGGACTCTTCTTCTTCACTTTACTCACACCTCCAAGCTCTGTAAGTTTCTTTACTCTTCGCTACATGTGTATATACTCTACCATTCATTTATTGCAGCTGCTCATTTGCTGTCTGCACTTGTTGTTCTTCAATCTTCTTCTTTATTTTTTTTTCAAAATTGAAAGTGAATAAAAAAGAAAAAAAAAACAGCAACAACCAGCTCTTGCTCCCTACTCTCTGCTCATGCAGCTATTGCTTTTCTTTCTTTTTTTTTATGAAAAAATAATTAAAAAATCCAACAAGGATCTTGCTACCTGCAACTCCTTTTCAATTTTTTTTCTGAAAAAATTGAAAAATAGTAAAATAAAATATTCAAAAACTTGTTCCCTGCTCCCTACTCTTTGTAGTCTGCTCTGCTCTATGCAGCTATTTTTCAATTTATTTTTTAAAAAATTGAAAAATAGTAAAATATTCAAAAAGTTGTTCCTGCTCTTTGTAGCATGCTCTCTTCAGCACTTTTTCAATTTATTTATTTTTCGAAAATAAAATAAAATTTTCATAAATTTCCTGCTCTCTGCTCCAGAGCACCTTGCATGCTTCCACTATTCACTCTTTTTTCCCAAAAAAAATATAAAAAAAATCAGAATTTTTTGCTCTCTGCTCTCTGCATACTGGCACTATTCACTCTTTTTTTTTATCGAAAAATAAGAAATAGAAATAAATTTGTGGCTGGGACTTGCTCCATGCCTTGTGCACTGTGCAGCTTGTCACCTGCTCAGCTTTCAATCTTTTTTTCTTTTTGAAAAATAAAAAATTTGTGCAGTATGCGTTCTTTTGCTGCTTGCAATGTGGTGAGCAATTTGCCATTGCTATATGTTGTATTCTGCAATGTGTTTATTTTTATGCGTGTACACTTTTACTTATCATTTCTTGGTACCTTTGTGCAAGTCCCTGATAACTCGATCCACTTCGTCCACCACTTTGAGTAAGTGTTTGTACCCCTTTTGTTTTCCTCTTTATTACTGTTTGTTCAGTGGCTATGTCTTGAGACAGTTCTCTTTCTTCCTCCTCCTTTGAAGAAGTGTCTTGTTACACTGTGTCTGCTTCTATGACAGAGTCTTATGTGGCTCCTACTATCCACCATAATAGGAGCACCTTTTATGACTACAAGTCTATTCTTTCAGAGCTAACTCTAGAAACTAACCGACTCTGGTTCTCAATCTTGTCCAACATGGAGCTATGCGTAGCCGGCGTTCGTCAGTTTCCTAACAATTGTCTACTAGGGTGGGTTTGCTTTTACCAAACTTGTTTTGAAAACAGGTTTCGGTTGCCTCCTCCCCCGTTCTTCGTTTTATTTTTGCAACAATATGATATTGCCCCCAGTCAACTTAGTCCTAATGCATGGTTTATCTTAATGAGTTTCATTTTCATCTGTCAACAACGAGGTGTTGAGTCCAACCTTGGGTAGTTTAGGGTCCTGTAATAGATAGCTCTCCATGCCGAAGGGATGAGATGGTATTACTTTCGATCTATCTCCCTCACTCTCCTCATAGTTGGTCTCCCCACTACCCCCTCTGAGTGAAAAAGAAATTTCTTTTTCGCTCGATGTCCCCTAGAGTGGGGATTTAGATCTTATTAGTCGTGTTCTCCATGCTAGCCTCAGAAGAGACCGATCATTTTCTAGAGTGGGGATAGTTACTCAATTCTGCACTTTATGGTCCTACCACGAGCGACGGCTGGCTGAGACTCTGTTTCCTGAATTTTTTTGTTCAGGTAGTGATTTACATTTAACTTGAATTATTAACACGCTTGGTGCTTTCAACAACACACATTTTTATACTAATATTTTTTAAGTATGTGTTTAGGCAAGAACTCAAACTACCTCCTTCAGCGTGCACAACAACTTGGGTCTCAGACTGCGAGAGGAGTGCACATCCTACTCCAGAGGCTGCTTGGGGTAGTAAATCCATGAGTACTGATTATGGATCCACCAAGCGACGCCTTCCACCCCAAGTTACCCAACCCTTGCTTTCCCGATCACGGATCATAGTTCCTCGTGAAAAGTTCATTGATTGCCAACATACTTGTGCGAGTAGCTGGGCGGGGGTGAGTGAACTTGTGCCTCTTTCCGAGGATGAAATCGTTACTCTGAGCATGGACTTTGATGCTAAAAAGAGTGCATTGTACCACTTGGATGCTGCCTTACACCTCAACAAAGGCATGTACCATCCGTATGATTGGAACACCCTTGATTCAGCTTTCACTGAGCGAGTCGGGGATATGGTTGCTCTTCATGCAAGCAAGGTAGTGTTTCCGTTTAGGTGCCTTTGTATTTGATATAATATTCACCTAAACGGGGATATGGTTACTTTTATTTTATTTTTAATTTAAAAAAAGTAAAGAAGAAGGAGAAGATTGAAGAACAGCAAGTGCAGACAACAAATTAAAGGAGCAGCTGTAAAAAAATATATGGTGGAGTATATGCACATGTATGCAGCGAGCTATACGGATGTTAGTTGTTAACACAGTTCAAATGGTAAGCTACTTTCTACAAAATATGTATCAGAAAGTAGAAACATGATGCTGCAAGTAGAATAGATAGCCGCGTAAGTAGTTATGAGCACGCATCCATAAACAAAAAAAACAATGAATGAAAGAAAAAGAAGAGAACAATAGAGAAATTTACAGAGTTTGTGGATGAGCTTGAAGTTGAAGGTGTGAGTAAAATGAAGAAGAGTCTCAACTTATAGGAGAGGTAAAGGTCTTTACTGCGACAAAACACAACTCACAGTATAGGTGCAGAATTGCAATGTGTATGTCAGTGAATAAAATATTTTGTTCAATGACACACGTTAGCATTATTTTATTTATTATTTTTATATAGTAACAGACAAAATGTTGTGTATGCATATTATTTATCTGTATTGATCTGATGTCCTCTTAATACGTAAGAGCACAATTGAGCAGGGACAAGCAGGGATGGTCATGATGTGGGGAAAATCCGCAACCCGCAAATACCCGCCCCGTGTGGGGTGGGGAATCCCCGCATAAGTGGGGAATGGGGATGGGGAATGAAATACTCCCCATGTGGGAAACAGGGACGGGTATGAATGAATCCCCATGAGGAAAATCCGAACCCCCACATAAGTTATACATATGTAATTTTTATATGTGTGTGTCTAACTTATAAATAGAATAATTAACTTAATAGTTTTACATA
>JAYMTF010002091.1:0-19656 GCA_036897485.1 Pelargonium nanum | reverse complement strand
TGGAAATCGATCCTGAAACCTCATCCCACTCACACAGCTAGAATAACCAACTGCGCCACCCTTTGTGGTTAACAGCTTTTGTAATGATTAATAAGTTGCAAGAAGCAAATATTTTTTACTTCCGTCAAAATAGTAGAGAGAGAAACTTCCATTTTGAGAGCAAGGAGCCTATATAAGAGGCAGTTTGGTAACTCCATAACACCCCTTTTTTCCTCATCTTCACTTAAGATATAGAGGTTAAAGGTTGTTTGGTAAATCACTGCCTCTATCATCCTTCTTGCATTGTCATCGAAGCAATAGGAGGAGAGAGAGTTTTAATTTCAGAATAGTAATAACGAAACATGTCAAAAGGAAGAGAGAGAAACAATGTTATGGACAATAATATATCTATTGTACCATTGTGGATTTACACAAATGCATCATCACCATATGAAAATGACGATGATAGAAAATGTGTTAGGCTGTTATCCGTAGGATCCAATGCATGCTTTTCTCCATTGAACAATCAAGCATCAACAATGCAAGCATCCACTCTTGTAACTTAGATTTATGGTTTCGATCTATTTTTTCAATCTTGTAACCCATCTCTTTAGCCTTCGGGCTTTTTTGTACTTTGTTCCATTCCCATGAAATATAATATTAGTATTGTTTGCTAATAAAAAAAATGTGTTGGTTATTTGATGTGTTGAATTTTCCAACCAATTTATCTGATAAATATAGTAATGGACACATCAATCAAACAAAATGCAAGTTGTTAATTGAAGAATATAGTGTTGTTAATCATTCATACATTGATTAAACAAAACAAATGGCTCAGATGCATTATAAATATTTGATCCAATGACTGAGATTAGTTGTATTTTAATTAATATCAATTAAACCAAGCCATTCACTTGCCAGTTGCTCCTTCATTTGACAGTCACTTCAAATCGGATATATTGGACATGCATTCAATAACCAACAATCTAAACAATAGAAATATAAATGTAAGATTTGGTTAGAAATTTAGAATGGGTTTGTCTATCATGTGCAAGTATTGCACAGAATAAGAAGCAATTAATGCAGAAAATTTAACTTCTTTCATCCGATAATAAATACAATTTTTTAGTGGCTAATTAATTTGACTACAAAAAGACATTTTTATCCTTTTTACTCATGAGAGATGTTTAATATTTTTGGCTTCCATAAAAAAAATATATTTATGGCTTCTTCTCTATTTTACTCCGCCGAAGAAATTGAGACTGTTGGAAGGATATGAAGGACCTTGCTGCTGCTTCTGGTTCGGTGTTACATGTCATGCCGAGCCTGAGAGCGTTAAATAAGCTATTCTCACCATAAATCTCACAAGTTTGATTTTACTTGCTTAATTGTTTAATTTGTGTTCGGAGTCCTTTTATGGTACACGTCAAAAGAAATTGGAGAGCACTTGATTTGGTTTCCGCTACTACTACTAATTATTTTATTTTAAATGGTAAATTACAGTTCCGCGAAATCTCACCAATACCAATCGGAAAAACATGTCAACAAACATAGATGATCGTGCCTTCTTTTTGCAAGTAGTTTTTATTTTTTTTAAAAAAATAAATTTGTTAAAGAATCATTACTATTGAGATTGTGATTTTCGAATCAATACATGCCAATTGCTTGTTCTAAAATAATTATTTGCTTGTTACATTTACAGAGTTGTTTTACTAATTGAGGGGAAAATTGAATTATTTTTCACTGTGATGTGATGATTTTCATTTCCATGGACATTAGAATTGTCCATTCTGCTTCAGTCAAGGACAGCCACCACCATGAATTTGTTTCCTCAATATCTGGTTTCGTATCCCTTTCTTTCAATGAAGATAGAGAAGAATAAGAGGCCATGAATGTTAAAGAAAAAATAAGGATAAAAAGGTCTTTCAACGGTTAATGTTAATTAGCCACCAAAAGGTTGTAATAATTACTAGATGAAAGATGTTAATTTTTCTGCATTAATTGCTTTTTATCCTGTGCAAGACAAACCCATAGTTTAATTTGTACTCAATTTAATTTAAGCTTCTTGGCTATTCACTTGTTCTAGTACTACATGGCATGGCAAAAGCAAGCTATCAATAGTGCCATAGAAGAAGCAATATTGAAAGCTGATGAAAAGGGCATTAAAGTTTTGAGCTTAGGGCTTCTTAACCAGGCAAGTCTATAATACTTTTTTTCTGGAAGTATATTATTTAATTTGCTAATTGTTAGTGAATGGAATATTATTTTTATTATTAATATTATTGTTATGAAGGGTGAGGAGCTTAATAGATATGGTGAGATGTATATCCAAAAGCAGCCTGAGCTTAAAATCAAAGTGGTTGATGGTAGTAGCTTGGTTGTGGCTGTTGTGCTCAATAGCATTCCTAAAGGGACAAGCCAAGTGCTCATCAGAGGAAACCTAAACAAAGTTGCTTATGCTATAGCCTCAGCTTTGAGCCAAAAGGGAATTCAGGCAAGTTTATTCTAATATACCAATTATATATATTATTCCTAAGTTACCAGAAAACGCTATCTGATTAGCGATCTCCGTTCTGGAACGTTTTCGTTCTAGAACGTGGAACGCTAACGAATCACATATGAAACTCTCTGTTTTCATCACAAGATTGAGAATAGCTCAATTAATTATGTTGTTACTAAATATTTTATGTTGATTATATCTCATAAATTTATTTCATTATATATTTATATTCACTAAATAAATATTTCACGCTCTGAACAAAAGCTCTCCGTTTTCAAATTGAGCATTCCAAAAACTCCTATCCCAATGTTTCAAACTCTAAAATGCTAACGTTCTGCGTTTCCATTTCCGTTCCACATACCAAAACGCTCTACAATCCTGATAATTTACGATCATCCATCCCTCTTTCTAGCTAGACCAAGTTAATTTTATTAATTTGGTGCATGGTGAGTATATATACAGGTAGCTACATTACATGAAGATGAGTACAAGAAGTTAAAGTTCTATACCAAGTCTGAAACCAACCTACTTCTTGCAACAAGCCACCATCAAAAGGTAATAATATATATATACCTACATTGTATATATGTAGCTCAATCTGTTCAATTTCATGAACTGAATTTGTTTTGCAGATATGGCTATTGGGAGATGGTTTCAATGAAAAAGAACAATTGAAGGCCTCAAGAGGGACACTTTTCATTCCATTTTCCCAGTTGCCTCCCAAGAAATTAAGAGAAGACTGTATATACTACCACACACCAGCCTTGATGGCTCCACCATCTGTTGAGAACATGCACTCTTGTGAGGTACAAAACATGATAATTACAAGCACCCATTAATTTGTTAACATCATCAATCTTCATATATACTTTTTTATATATCAGAATTGGCTGCCAAGAAGAGCAATGAGTGCGTGGCGCGTCGCCGGAATAGTTCATGCCCTGGAAGGATGGAATTCACATGAATGTGGAAACACAATGTTCAGTGTTGACAAAGTGTGGAAGGCCACTCTTCAACATGGATTTCGTCCTCTGCAGATCACTACTAATTAATCCAAATAGTTATGTTAACAAGTTAATAATTAGGAAGGAAATATATATTTCTTTCATATTGGACAAGCTAGGCAAATTGAGAGCTTGTTGAGGCAATATTGATATGCACTATTGTTTGCTCTTGTAAGGTGATTACAAGATTGTGATCATACAGCATGTCCTGATAAATATAATGTGTCAACTCTTTGTCCACTTATTTATTAACTACTCCCTCTGTGTTAAAATAAATAGTTGTTCGCATTACATTCTCAAATATATAGTTGCTACCTCTACTTCCAGGACCACATCAGCTCCCCATATTGGTAACACTAACACCATATATGCCACACTGAATAATCTCAAGTTGCAAGCCCCTTGTTTGTCCACTTGCATGCAGTCAAGAATTCCCAATATCCCACCTTTTCTTGAAACTGGGTTGAGGCTGTTTTTGATCAAGACAAAACAAATAATATATGGCCTCAGATGGTAGTTGGTCTGAGGTTGTTTTTCTTTCTATTAATTAAGGTGTTGTCAGGCTAGGGTATGGGCTCAAGGTTTGATTCTTCCCTCCCATCCCGTAGAACCTCAATAACCAACTGGTTGGGTTAGAGTTGGATAAAAGTATAAGGTCGGGTGTTAGATAGCCATCGAATTTGAATCCAAATTGTCAGCTTTAGCTATCACCTACTGTTGCATTTCAGCTTTCAATCCCCCACAAATATATCTAACACAACAGGCTCAACTAACCTTTCGGCTTTCACTACTATTAAGCAATGTGCAGAATTTATAGTATACTCTGACACAGTTTGGAACCATTGGTGCAACTTGAACAAGATTCTTCTGGAAATTATACTAAATGACCTCCAATCTCCTAAAGTCCCCATCTTCTTAAGGCTCTGAAACCAATCAATATGGTTTCATTCCATATTTACCTATGCTAGTACTAGCTTCATGATTCTTATAAATGTAGAAAATATAAAATAAAAGATGTACGTAGACATGAATACATGAAAGCAATGATTTTTCTTTTGATCAGCAAGCTAGCGCATAAACACTAGAACTTGAAACTGATCAGCCCTCAATGGACCAAGTAAAATTAACCACTTATCCTAGTGAGTGTGTTTGTATATGAAAGCACAATGATTTAATAATAAGTAATGATATTCATATTACATTGTGTAGTTTGGGGCAACACATAAAGCCATGGTAAGTTCTAAGCAACTGAGCTGCTGAGCAATTTTCCGAACAATTACACGAAGGTGACATAAAGAATTGCCTCCGAATATCCGCCGGTGATCAATGGAGACATCATTTCTACACAACGGACACGTCAAACGATCTTTGAACCACAAATTGATGCAATCAACATGGAAGCAGTGTTCGCATCCGCACAACCGCAGCAGTTTCTCGCCTTCCGCCACCTCGTGGAGGCACACGACACAGTAGGGCGTAGCGTCGTTGTGGCCAACGTTGATTCGGAAGGCGAAAACCGAGAAGTGGCGGTTGCTCCGGAGGCGTCGAATAAGGATGGCACATAGATGGAGGGTAAAGATTATGAAAGCTACGGTGAATATGGTTTTATTGGTATAGTTTGTTGTTGTTAGCACTAAAAAGTTGGCTGTTTCGGACGCAAGCATCTCGAAATTATGTCCCATATTTTATAATTCAGTTCTGTATTTGGTGTCTCCTGAATCTAGATAAATGGGAATTAAATGTATAGGTGGTGGTAGTTGGCTTACTATTGAAGACTTTATTTGTTTGGTTGTTGTGATATGCTTAGTGGAGGATGCAAACCTATAATTTCAAGGGGATGTTAAAGTCAAGTAAAAACTTATTTAGTTGGGTATCTTAATTATTATAGTAATATTCTTTTCTATCTTTAGAGTTATTAGTTTAGTTTTCGAAAATAAACAAGAGCTTCAATCGAACATATTATCATCACTAATCAGTTAAGCATTACATGTTTCTTTGTGATTTATAATATGTTTATTTTGTTGATTTGTGTTATGAAAACAATATGAAGTATAGTGATGAAGAAGTTTTTCCGGATCTTTCCCTTCAAGCCCTAGATATTTTCAACAATGTTTCGTCAACCTTCTCAACAAGTATCATATGATTTTGTTGACTCACAAAATTAATGTTGAACACGCTCCAACATCTATTTTCTTTCCAATACATTTTCTTGCAAAACAATTTTTATTCCAGTTGAAGCCCTTTCGATGTCTAAATCAGTTCTTCAAGTATAGGCTACGACTCAAACATCAGATATTGTAAAGTGAACATATTTTCTTAACGTTTATGTTTGTTCATTTATACTAAATAATTTATCACTTTTAGAATTGTCCATTTATGTTTTCATCGTTTGTTACAAGGTCACACCGGTTAACTTTCGTTGGAAATTGGTCAAACTAGACTAATTTTAACTGAGGTCCCACTGAAACTACTCAAATCGACCGGTTTGGTCTAGGTTCTATTGAATTCGATTTTTGTTCTATTATTTGTTTAAAAGGGTCTTGTGAGATGCATGTTATGAAAGTAATATTGCATATTCTTGCAACAATATGGTCACGCACATGAGCTGAGAGTCTCCAATTCCCCAACTCCTACTCCAAATGAAATGAGTCATTTATGATAAATGATGGGCAAAATAGTGACGTTTCCTTCAAATATGTTACACAACAAACTCATGATCACAATTCACAACCACAAGAGAGTAAGAGACAAGATTATATAAATGTGCTAAACTTTAATTAGACTGCTGTGCGGACAATCTGGCGAGGTTTGGTATAAGTCTACAACTTTGTTAACATATTTAACTTACCTATTTCATTGAACAACGATTAGTTAAGTCTCATTATTTATATGCCACTTTTATGATGTCACCTAAAACAGCCGCAAAGCAAGAACTTATAAAAATGAAAAAAACAACTTTCATTTGCGATGATGAATAAAACCATGTTTATCCTTAATTACCATAAAGACTCGGGAAAGAAACATCTAAGGAAAGAGAAGTTGAACAAGTGTTTTTACAAGGTCTTAAAAAAGAAAGATGGGACTAGAGACACGAAATATGAAAGTCTGCAAACGTCAAACATGGCCCGTGTCATACCCCGTGTTAAAATCTAGTGATCGGAATCAGACAAGGTGTGTGACATGGCCTGCGACACAACCCGAGATACAATTCCAACAAGCAATGTGATTCAGTCCAGGCGCTCTTTGACTATCTGATGTGCGCGAGTGACCTCATTCCAAAAAGTTTGAAATGTCTTATACAAATCTTGTAAATATTTCAAATTCATACGTGATCATTAAGGACGCCAAAATATTGCATTAAGCTTCCAAAGTCAAAATGCCGAAAATGACATTTTTCACTCATAAAGATAAAAAAATAAGCGAAAACAAGTGAAATGGAGACAAATACATGACAAACGATGTGATAAAATACTATAAAATTACATCAAATAACGATTGTGTCGTTCGGAGTAAGATGTTAAGGTTATTCTTTGTTTCTTACTTTCCGTGTAATGCTAGTTTTATTTGGTTCGGACGGTTGTGACTTAGATTCACATTGAGCGGGCAAAGCGCAAATATAATCCCTTGTGTGACAAGCGAGACTATGCTATCATGAGAGTACAATTAGTATTAATGTCCAATTAAATCTCATTTTCAAAACCAACCGTTGGACCACAATCTATTGGGAATAGCCTACATTTGTTCATCCAAATTAACTATATCGTTAATTTGAAATTGATAGAATTAGTTTGTTACATTTTACTTGCTTTCATTTAATTTACATGTTCACACATACACCAACATCTCTCAATCTATGAAAGAGCTTAAAGATTCTGTCCCAATACTAAAGACATGAGATACTTGCTTTTCTACTCCAAAGTTTTTTTTTATCAGTAGACGGTACTTTTATTAAAAATTAAATAAAATACAAAACTCTCCGAGGAAAGAGAAAAGAGCTAACTCAATCTGAAACGAGATACAATGAGACCCAAACTAAAAAGAAGGAGAAAACTGAAGCTTTTAAACTTAAAAATCGCCTCTTCTACTCCAACCAACCAGTCTGAAAGTGAAGCAAGCTCTTTAGAATTTTTGAATAGCTGGCTTTGAAGTAAAGATATTCTAGAAATTTAAGATCGAGATAGGCTCTTTTATCACATGTGATATAAAGTTTTTTTGTTGAAAGAGCCTTACAATTCAGAAACTTTAGATTCAAGTTTCTCATAAATGCTTTTGTTCCAATCTTTTATTTTTTTTTCCATTCAAATAACAATCTCATCATGTATTGTTCTACAAATAAAGCAAGCAATAGGATCCATCCAACTTCTGATATAATTATAAATCAAACATGTGCCAATTATAAATACGGTTCATCCATATATAATACAATTAATACTGCGAGAAACAAACTATATAGTATAATCGTAACGAACTAAATAGCGTTACAGACACTAATTAAGTTGCAGCAAACAAAAGTAAATATATATTTTCGGCGTTGTTTAGGTCGGAATCTTGAGAGGACGGAATCCATGTTCAATAGTTGCTTCCCAAACTTTGTCAACATCCAACATTTTGTGCCCGCATTCGTGTACTTCCCACCCTTCCAAGGCATGAATTATCCCGGCTACGCGCCACGCACTCATCACCATTCTTGGCAGCCAGTTCTGTTCCATATATAAACTCGTTTACGTTAACAAAAACGGATTGTTTTCAATTACTAGTAGAGATAAAGAAGGTGAAAGATTATTTACTAACCTCGCAAGAGTGCAAGTTCTGTAAAGATTTTGGAACCACTAGTGCTGGAGTTGTGTGGTAGATGCAATCTTTGCGCACTTTCTTTGGAGGAAATTGCGAAATGGGAATGAATAGTGTTCCTTTCGGTGCCTTTGATTGCTCTTCTTCTGTCAATCCGTCGCCAACAACCCAAATCTGTACAAAATTTTGTATTGAAGTCAATACTTGAAGAGAGGCTCGAACCTGAAACCTAAAGAAGACAAGGTGTCTTGAACCATTTCTTAGTTACCTTTTGAGAACAGTTTGTTGAATAGGCTAAGTTGGCTCCGGACTCGGGGGATAGTCTTAGTTTAAGCTTCTCATACTCATCCTTGTGCAATGTGGTTACCTGAATATTTTGAAACACATTTAGCATAAATGTATATGTGACTAAACTCCGAACTAAATTAAACCTGTGGTGTATACCCAAAAAATTAACAGATAAGTGTACTTGGTTGTGTGCCATATTGTGGTCTAGTTACAAGTAAATAAAATAGTGCAAGTTTTTAAGAAAATAATTATCAACCTGGATGCCCCTTTCACATAAAGCATTGACCATGGCTGTGGAGACCTTTGTGAGGTTCCCTCTAAACATGACTTGGGTTGTTCCTTTGGGACTGCTGTTAAGCACAACAGCCACTGCCAAGCTGCTTCCATCCACCACCTTCATCTTCATCTTAGGGTACTTTTGGACATACATTTCACCATAGCTGTTCAGCTCCTCACCCTTTAAATTTCATTTTAAAGAAATTTAGATAGTGGTACATATAATTGTACATAAGTGAGTGAAATAAGTTGCACACCGGATAAATATAAAGTGGAAAACTATATATAACGATGCAAGTGAAACGCTACCTAACTAAGTTGATTTTTTTTTATATGTAGCTTAATTTAAAATTTAACATGATATTATAGCTGAATTTGATCAGTTAGTGGTCCAAATATATTGATATCATACATTAAAATCGTGAATTAACTTGCCTGATTTAGAAGACCTAAGCTTAACACCTTAACTCCCATCTTCTCAGCTTCTAGTATAGCTTCCTCAATCAAAGCATTGATAGCTTCTCTTCTCCATTGCATGAAGTACTACAAGAAGTAAAGAAAGTTAAAATATAATAAAATTCATTAATGGAAAAGTAGATATATACATGTTTCCAATTTGATCTTACTTGTACGTTGTATCTAGGTATGACCCAAGTTTGCAATTTGAGCTTGTCAAAAATGTTCCTCTCGGATATGAATGCATGGCCATAAAACCAAGTGAGGAAAAC
The DNA here is from genome assembly GCA_036897485.1 of Pelargonium nanum. Taxonomy (NCBI): domain Eukaryota; kingdom Viridiplantae; phylum Streptophyta; class Magnoliopsida; order Geraniales; family Geraniaceae; genus Pelargonium; species Pelargonium nanum. Next base: position 10,090 of record JAYMTF010002091.1, on the reverse strand, counting down.
GGACCACAAAGTGAGAGGCCACATCAAGATTAGGTACCATTTGGAGGCGTAGGGCTTGGAGGCGAGGGAGGCGAACCCTAGGCGGAGATGGTAGATGGACTCCGGCGTGGTTAGGTGAGTCAGGTGAACCACGTCCGGGGACTCTTCCTCTCTCTTTAGAGATGTCTCGTAGAGAGTGTCGGAGGACTTGTCCATAGTGCCATACACATAGTCATAGAACGGCATGAATAGCGAATAGTTGGTTCGGAATTGAGTGTGATGTAAAGAATGAAATCTTCAACAAACAAATAAAACGTCAAATTTTTTAAATCCAAATAACTAACCACACTCTTCATCTTATTAAACAATCCAATTAACTAAATTACCACTATCTCGTTTCAGAATAGGTGTTTTTGTTTATATTTGATAAATATTAAGAATAAGTTAGTTGGTGTTGTATATTTACTCTTATATGGTTACGTGTTATAACATAATTAAAGAACACTAAAGACGAAAATAAACTAAAATAAAACATAAAATATTTATCTTTTGACGGATGAAATGAAATGAAATGAAAACGCAGCCGCCCGGGGACCATTTAATAAATGAAATGGTAATAGGTATTGGTAGCTAACTATATTAGTAAATGTATGGGGGCAGCTGTAATGTATAGGTTATGTCCTGTCAATTCACCTGAGGATGCTACTTCTTGCTGTCCATCTCTACCTCCCAACCACATTTTCTAACTCATTAGGCTTGTCTATATCTTCTATATGCCCAACCTCCTTAAAAGTATCTCGAACTCGGGACCACAGGGTTGGAAACGAACGCCTATACTACCCAACCAATGGCCGTCGGTAAAAACACATGTATACTTGTAATTTTCCTAAAACAAAACCAATAAAGTAGTGTACAAATGTTAATCTAATAAATTAACAATTGTCAACAAATTTTCAATTTTATGTTTATAATCAATTTGTACTATTTATAATTCTTTTAACATAATGTTTTTGATTCTTTTTATTTTAAACCAAACTACAATATTTATGTTAAGAAAAAGAAAGAGAAGATGACTTACGAGGGTGTGTACATAATGTACTTGAGTGGAGGGAATACAGAAAAAACCCATTTAGGAATGAGCTCAAAATTGCAGTGACCCATATTGTTCATGAAGTCAATGTATGTGATATAACCGGCGAAGGAGACAATGGAGGCTGTGTGGGTCAATATTGTTGTCAACAATGGTATTGCGAACAGAATAAAATACACTATGTGCTCTCCAAATGGGTGTATCACAGCTGCATCCAAACAAAATTAAACCACATAAATATAAATGAACCAAGAAATTACTATAAATCATTGCATGTGTATTGAACACCTTGTTAGGGGCACATATTTATACTAATAAATATATAACAATCCATCTTAAGTAAGATCTTATAAAAAAATTAAAGGTAACGTTTTGACGAAAATAAAACAAAGGGTTAAAGGTTTTGTTTTCTCTAGACTAATACTCTTTTTGTTTTTAGTCTTTAGTTAGGGTTTAGTCTAGTTTGAGTATTTGGATTCTTTTTTTAACAAAAAATTAAACTCATATTACTGGTTGTACCTAGTTTTGATGTGACACATCATCATGTCACCTAAAATTTTAATTCATGTCAGCAATACACGTTTGACTTCAGTTGTGATATATGGAACGAGAGTGTTTCAATATTTAATTTTTAGGTGGGAACCGCCTAAATGACGTCGTTTTGGGCGTGACAGCAAAAACAAAAGGAACGTTGTCGTTCCATCTATCACAGTAGGAAGATGACGTGAACTAGAATTTTAGGTGACATGATAACGACGTGTCACTTTAAGTTTACGTGACATATCAAAATCGGCAACAACCGGTAACATGAATTTAACTAAAACAGTAGTAAACTCTAAAGTTCAAGTCATGTTAAACTCTGACTAAGGCTTAAATTAAGTCAAAAGAAGTAGGACAAAACCATTTAAACCTAAATTAAAATATGCCAAAAAAAACACATACGTGTAAGCAGTAGGTGGTAGACATAATTAGCAAGTAATGAATATCATTAATGGTTTCCGGTAAAAGATTGACAAATCAATCAATCTTGTAGTAGAAGTGGGCAAACTGGGCATTGAATACCTATGCTGTGTATGTGCAGTGTCTACAGTTGAATATTTAATGAACTGGAAATAGAAACCAAATTAAGCAGTTGACACATAAATACATTAATTAATTAATTAATTAAAAAAACATGTAGCTTACATGTGATGGGCTCGGTAACAATGGAGGAGTGGTGGTGGGAGTGGTAGCGAGAGTAGAGAAAGTGGTGGTGCAGAGCTCGGTGAAACCAGTAGTACAAGAACTCGACGGGACCGATGTGGAGGAGAGCAGTGAGCAAAACGCCGTCGGTTCGCCAGAAAGGGAGGCGAGAAGCTGCTTGGAGAGTGTTGTGACCAATGTAGAATAATATGCCATTGAATATGATCTGATCGTCCCTGCACCAACAACATCAACATCCACAATATTTATGATTTAGATACATTGTGGGTTTTTTTTTATAAGCAATGGGACAAGCAGGCCTACGCGGCCTGTGTTTCTCACTCCCTAGTGGGGACGTCATCCTGTTAGCTGTTAGTTTAACCTTTAAATTCATAAATCTCACCCAATACCGTCGTAAGGAAGCTCGAACCTGAGACCTTAAAAGAAATTCAAAGCATATCAACCGTTTGACCCAACATGCCTTGATAGATACATTGTTGTTGCTGCATCACTTTCACACGCAACACAACATTTACTATACATGGGATTTCTGGGTCAAACTCACGACACCTCTTTTTCAAACCAGCTGAGTTGTGGGGGTTTACTATTTATTTCTTGTATTTATATGGACTACACATAAAACATACTTTTTGTTTGCATATTAGTATATGTGACATATAACTACTTTTTAAATTATATATTTTTTTTTGACGGGATTAAATTATATATTTTTTAAAATTTTTAGAATTTGTTATCTATTAAGGTCAAAAAAAATTGTTATCTATTAGTTAAATTTAACGGATTGATAATTCTTATTTCAATAATCTATATTATATCTCAGTATTTATTGTGTTCTCGATGTATTTGAGTTTGTTCTTAATCTTATTTATTTTTTAAGAAACAAAATGTACAAATTCAACTACCAAAAATTGAACAAATATATTTACGAAAATTTAAAAGCAAAACCTCAAAATCAACTCAAACTGTATTTATATTATTTTATTTATAATGATGTAATTCGCTCTTACATAATATTATAATTAATTCACAACCAAAGTTAATGAGAACAGCTGGTTGCTGAAAACTTCGACTTATTTATATTTTTTTATAGTAATATAATATATTTATTTGTTTAAATCATACACAATATATGTTTCAAAAAAAAAAAAATCATACACAATATATATTTCATTTACACAGATGCGACCAAACTTATAATTAGCTTGTATTTTGTAGATCATATATTGAAAGCATTATTTAACAAAGAACGAAGAATTTAAGTCAAAAGGGTTTTGAGTTTAAGTTAAATCTCAAGAGAATTGAACAACTCATTAAAATATAAAACCCACAAATTTATAGGACATATATAGATTATATACAATGAGGTGCGATTGTCTTACCTTAATAATCCAAACCAAAAATAACATAGGTTAATATTTTAGTTCTTAATTCAATATTTGCCTTGAAAGTTTAATCACGATAGCAAAAGTACATATAGAACTTAATGTTATTAACACTCTCTCAAAATAGGAGAAAGTAATTAATACTCTATTTATTTTTTTGCTCCAACTTCATGGAAATGCAAGAGATTCAACTCAACTTTTGTAGAAATACTACATGTGACGTATCTCGTATATATAAAATAATCTCAAAAGAGTTACAACATTAAATTATAATAAAAATACAAGTAAAACAGTACGTTCATTTCAAGACTGTAAAAGCATTTCATACGAGCGTACGACGATAACATCAAATTTTCCAGAAATTTCTATCAATAATTGGTTCGCGAGTGAGAGACAAAAGAGTACTAACCAGGTTCTTTCTCGATCAACTTGGTCGAAATCGATGCCCTTATCGATGATTCTCGTGTTTCCTTTCGCGGTCCTATAACGGGAAAACGAAATCCAGATTTGGTTGTGAAGCATCCTCACCAACAAAAATGGGAAGATCAAGAAGTACCCAAGATCTCTCTCATCTTCCCCTTTCACCGCAAACGAGTATGTGGCATGAACGGCCCAAGGTGCCAATATCAAATACTACATTAACACAAAACATTAGTCCCAAAATAAACAAACATAAACTACGTTGTACTTAACACGTATGAAACATAAAAATTGCAAACCTTGAAGTTTCCGATAGGTGTCCATGGCCAGTCGGTGAGGAAACCTGGTGTGGTAGCCATAGCTGAATCACTCTAATTTTAATCTCTTTTCTACACTTTGTTTGTGCATGGCCCTTCAACCCTATTTATATATAATTATATTGATACCTAAACTGTCTCTCACTTATCATCAAATTATAGCTGCCATAATGCTTCTCTGGATATTTCCCCAACCGTTCATCACGTGTTTGCACCCTATTGGCTCTTTCAATGCTAAAAAAGAAAAGATAATTTACTATCCAAAAATGTGGTAAGAAAAGTTATCTAATAGTAGTATAAATAGTTAAACTCTTGTTGTCCAATCAATACAGGGATGCTAACAGAGTGGCTGATACGTTAGCTAATATGAATCAGACTTTGAATATCGAATTGGTTTTGTATAGAGGGGTCCCGACGAAAGTTGCAAAGTTGGCAACGCGGGTGTTGCATTGGAGCATATGGTTCCGCTTTCAGATCTTTAATTAGTTGTTATGTTTATTTCTTTTGTACGAAAAAGATGAAAAAAAAACTCGTTGTTTTAAAATGAGTACATGACTTTTGTTTTGAGAAAAGTAATTAGATTCTAATCAGCACTTATTTACCACAAAAGATACTGATTATAAATAAAAAAAATCTTAGCTCTAATTAATTTTATTTTAATATTTAAAATAATAATAATAATTTATTCAAATAATAACAATAATGATAAACAATTATTTTTAAAGGATTGAATATTAGCTCTTATGATAACGTGAGCAACAAAAAATATGATCAAAAGGACAAAACCTCAGCTGAACAGAAAAGAACAGGTTGATTAATATGTGCTTAGAAGGTAATTAAGATGTAGTAGTTGATGAATCAAATACATTTATGTATGAATTTTAATTTAATTTTTTATATATATTATTTTAATTCACAACATGTCTTCATTAATAGTCCATATGTATTGTCACTCACGACCTAAACTTTTGATATACACACCGTGTAATGATTTACACCGCTCGATAAAAAAAGCTATCGTCACCAACATTATAAATGTTTGTTGAAGAATATGTATATTTATTTTCCAACCATACATTTATGTCCATCTTTGTTGCAATTATTTAAAGGAAAAAAGTAGACGCATCTATATATATTTATTAATAATCTCAGCAATGTGTAGGTAGAGGCATTAAATAAGTTGTTGCTACTATCCAACTATATTGTATATTCAAAAAAATCTTTATATGTAATTGGTTAAATATTTAGTTTTTATAAACGTTTGTTATAACTTTTTGTTATCTAACTTAAGTTTTATAGTAATTTAGTACATCAATTTACTTTAAAGAAGCCACATCGTGACATGGTTGGATCGGTATATATAGAACCCTACTAGTCATTTTCTCTTTTTAGATCATCCCTCCTAGCCCTTTCTCTATTCTAAACCAATCCCTACTAGCCTTTTAATTCTCATAAACATCTTGAATATATGACTGAGAAGCGTGGACCACATCCCTAGAAATGTCGATTTTTCGGTGCTCCACCCTAATGTAAGAAATAGGAGGGACCGATTAATATGAGTTTTTTCACAAGAGGCCCATCTGTAAAAACATTGAAGCTAAGCGACATGTTTGAAGATGGTGAATTAGAAGTTTTAGAACAAGCACAACATTCTATTATGAAAGAATGAAAATGTAAGTGCAAAGTTATTATATTAAAGATTTATAATATGAAAGGAGAATTACTCTTTTATTCGTTGTTCTAATATATTTTTTTTTTTAAGTAGAATCAATTTCAAAAGTGTAATATGTCCAAAATAAATAAATAATATAATATTTTTAACCAACGACTAAATGGGCGTTTAAGTTTGACATATATACAACCGTTTAATTAGTCAATATATTGTGACTTTAAATGTGTCTTGCTGTCGTGAACACAGATTCGGATCTACATTGAGAGAAGGGCCGTTACCCCCACTAAAAAAAGTTATAAAAAAAATGCCACTAATTTTTACCAAATTTTGATAATTGTTCTTGCATTTTTTCCCCCACTAATTTTTTTAAAAAAAATACTCATCATTGCCCCCATTAAAAATTCATTTAGTAGAGATTAGAATCAATAACCTCTATTATAATTATTTTGCCTCCACTGACTAACCATTATGATCCGCCCCTGCATGATGAACACCCATTAACTATATCTTCCCGATCATTCAAACATTGAATGCTCGTTCATATTCCCATTTAAACTTTTAAAGTCTAATTCATCCGCTTTCTCGGCACCTTCAATAATTCTATGGATTATCACAATCCAGTCCAAGAAATTTTCAGAAAGCTACATCAAGTTCTCAACTAAAAAACCGTCTGAGATTAACTATAACAATACTATGTAGGAGTAGCTTATCTGATTAAACCTACGTACACATAATATATATTGAAAGAGAGATAAAATCATGCAAGCTTAACATTTGGGTTGAGTAGTTGGCATCTTCAAAGGTTGAAACCCATGTTGAAGACTTGCTTTCCAAACTTTCTCAATGTTGGTCATGGTGTAACCACACTCATGTTCTTCCCACCCTTCCAAGGCGTGCACAATTCCGGCTACGCGCCACGCACTCATTACCCTTCTCGGCAACCAATTCTGCAAAACAAGGTCTCCTCGTTAACATACCGTATGATTTGATATATATCATTTGAATATATACTTTAGGTCAATTTACTAACCTCACAAGAGTCTACATTTTCAAGACTTAGGGGCGTCGCCATGGCCGGAGTGTAATGATAGATACAATCTTTGCGCAGTTTCTTCGTCGGGAATTGCGAGAAGGGGATAAACATTGTTCCTTTTGAAGCCTTAAATTGTTGTTCCTCGCTTAATCCATCTCCCACAAGCCATACCTACAAATATTCAACAAAATCATGTACTCCGTATAGTTATATGTGCAAATGTAAACAAAGAAATTACCTTTGGAGAATAGGTCTTGGAAAGGACCAAATTGCTTTGAAACATTCCATTAAACGATCTCTTTAGGGTCTCATATTCATCTTGTTGCATTGTAATGACCTAAAAAATCATGCGAAACAAGTTAGGAAATCAACTCAGCTCAGCTAAAAGCTCAAACCTCTGATATTATATTAAAGAATGAACGCGACTATTTGATGGCTACCTGAACGCCCCTTTGGCATAAAGCAAAAACCACTGCATAAGCAACTTTAGTAAGGCGGCCCGTGAGGAGCACTTGAGGCGTCCCTTTCGGAATGGTGTTGATCACAACAGCAACCGCGAGGCTGCTTCCATCCACCACCCTCACCTTCAGCTGTGGATGCTTCCCGACGTACAACGCACCGTATTTGTTCAACTCGTCTCCCTGGTTCAACAACCCTAAACTCAAAACCCTAACGCCTTTCTCGTCCGCGTCCAGTATAGCTTCCTCGATCAGCCTATTCACGGATTCCTTTTGCCAACGCAACGAGTACTGCAATAACAATTCAACATTCACAAACACATAATCAATCAACTACTAAAATGTCAAGTACCAAGTAGAGGATATGTGACAATGAATTGTTACCTGAAAACTGTACTTAGCGACAGCCCATGTTTGGAGCTTGAGCTTGTCATCAAGTTGGTGCCTCTCAACCACAAATGTGTGACCATAAATCCAGGTCAAAATCATGGACCAGAGTGTGAGGGGCCACATACACCAAAGGTACCACGTGGATGCCACGTGGGGCTTGGAGGCCAGAGAAGCAAACCCTAATCTTGAGTAGTAGATGGAATGTGCAGTGGTGAGATGGGTCAGGTGGACCACATCGGCTCTTTCCTCACTTCTTTTTAATGATGTTTCATATAATTTATCTGTGGATTTGTCCATGGTTCCATAGATGTAGTCGTAGAAAGGCATGAATAGTGAGTAATTGGTCCTGAATTGTGTGTGGTGCAACGAATGAAACCTGAACATGCACATATATGTTAAGGCGAAAGGCTCAACATGTTTATCAAATGGCGACAAACTTTATATTCTTTTAATGTGGTACGCAATTTAGCATAAGCAAATTAGTACTTACGAGGGAGTGTACATGAGATACTTGAGAGGAGGGAAGATAGAGAAGACCCATTTGGGGATGAGCTCGAAATTGCAATGACCCATGTTGTTCATCAAATCAATGTATGTGATGTAGCCGAAGAAGGCGACTATGGAGCCTGTTCCGTTGAATACCATCGTTAACAATGGTATCGCGAACAAGATGAAGTACGCAATGTGCTCTGCAAATGGATGAATCACAGCTGCCACCCATGCAAAAAAATGAAACTCGAATCATTCACAAATCACAACACATATATCTAATGTCAAGAGTTAAAAAGCGACTGTTATAAATAGTGACCATGTTGATCGCTCAAAATTCTATTCTACACACTAAAGAAACTCAATATAATTTCAACAACAAAAAATGTTTCAGTGACTCTGATGTCATCTTTTTACTTTTTTTTAGTTTAACCGAAGAATTTCTTAAAACATAATTCTGGATCTACCGCTGCATTTTGAGTTACAACTTTTTTATAAAAAAATCTTGGTCAGGACATTGAGTGGCTACAAGTTATTCATGAAATGGTATGTAGACATGACATTGATAAAGAAAATGACAGGCTATATAAACCCATTTATATTTTTGTACCGTGGTCCCTTCCAAGTTTGAAGGAATAGTGGAATTTAGGGGATGTCTCAAACTACTACTTAATCAGAGAAAATAAGGAACACAAAATGGAGTTACGTACGTTGTTAGGTAAGAGACATTATCAGAAATGAAACTCACAGGTAATGGGTTCAGTGACAATGTAGTAGTGGTGATGAGAATATTCATGGTATCGAGAGTAGAGAAAATGGTGGTGCAAAACTTAATGTAACCTACGACCCATTGACTTATGTGAGAGAAGATATAGAGCTCGTGTTGTGTCGTGTTAAACGTGTCAACCCGATCCATTCACTTAAACGTATTGTGTTAACACGCCCCATTTAGTTATAGTGTTAAACGTGTCGTGTTCGTGTTTTGTGTTCATAACCGTATGGTGTTGGTGTTGGGTTATGCACCACAGTTATTAATCGTGTCGTGTTCGTGTCGGATCGTGTAGCACACAAACAACATTTAGCACGACACGCACGCACGAATAGCCAGCCCTAAGAATAAGAAACAAAACTCACAGGTAATGGGTTCGGTGACAATGGAGGAGTGGTGATGAGAATGGTATCGAGAGTAGAGAAAATGGTGGTGCAAAGCTCTGTGTAGCCAGTAATAGATGAACTCCACAGGACCAATGTGCAGCAACATTGTAATGACAACACCATCTGTTCTCCATAAAGGCAAGTAACTTGCTCCAGGAACCATATTGTTAAATATGTAAAATATCAATCCATTGAATATTATTTGGTCATCCCTGCACATCACATGGTTGGGTTAATTACAAAGACAAACAATAAAAACATTTTTAAATTTGAAGTGTCGGTGTTTGTTTTTTCAAATATGAAATCAAAAGTTTGTACTTAAATTGTGAGGTTAAAATAATATTATAAGGTATGGCACAATTTAAACTATTTATATATGGGTACAATTTCTTTATACAAATATGAAATATATATAGAGAGGAAGGGGAGTATAAGTCAATTTATTTTTGACTTAGGCTAAGCCATTAATGAGGTGGTGACACCTCATTAAAATTATTGGATC
>JAYMTF010002090.1:0-19661 GCA_036897485.1 Pelargonium nanum | reverse complement strand
CGCCCGAATCCAATAATTTTAATGAGGTGTCACCACCTCATTAATGGCTTAGCCTAAGCCAAAAATAAATTGGCTTAAACTCCCCTTCCTCTATATATATATATATTTCATGTATAGTCTAAAACTAATCATAAACCGAACATACATTTCTTGATATTGGATCGAACTTTTATGGCAGAATTATATAATTGGGATTGATGTGTGTTTAAATTTATTGTATTGTATGAAGGGAATATGGAGCCTGTGTGGAGAGTGTGTACATTGATGAACAGTGGGAAGAGGAAGGGCCTAATGACTGTGAGAGACCACTTTTCGGCAGAATCGTCTTCACATCAGCTACAATACCAGCAATTTGGGTGTCCAATGGAGATGGAGAGGTCAAGTTCTCAGTGTTTGGCAAGCCTTTATGGTGCAAGAAGTCTAAGATGGACCATGAATCTTAGTCTTTTCTATCTTCATCTCTTATATTTGAAGTTGCATTGCTCATCTTTTCAGATTTTGTAGTAAGATCAGAGTACTTACAATTATGAGGTCAAATTATCATTTTTATTTGAACTTCGAATTTGTTAAAATAAGTGTATTAAGCTTGGACTTATTGTTGTCTATTGAAAGTGAAGCTTTTGATTGACTTTTTCTTTTAAATAAGATCAAATAATGTTTAGTAGAATTGAATTTGCAATAAAGCTAAGTCAACATGTTGTTAATTATGTGAATTTTATTATATTGTTAATAATAAAATAATTTTATGTGTAAAGTGGACTCAGTTAAATTGCTTAGTGAACAGTTCCAGTGAAAATCGGAAGATGAGCGAGCTCCATGGCAATGGCGACACCTAATTCACTGTCATTATATTGCTACAAGCTTTATCATCTCCATCTTCAAAATCATCATCCTCGTAATTAGCTCAGCTTCACTTCTCTGTGAATTGCTCTCCGTCTTTTTCCTTCTAATTATTCCATTTCAATTCATATATATTCTCTTCTTGATAAATGTTGTGATCTTCTTGAAATTTCACTTTCAGTTTCAGCTTTTTTAATTACAGAACTTAATTGTGCAACACATTGTTGTTCTGTTGGGTGTTGGGGTTAGGGTTTGGTGATGGAAATGTGGCCAAGGATCCCTTTGATCCTCCTCTTTGGAGCTTTCCTTGTTCATTGCTATGCTTCTTCTGATGTGGTAACCATTCCATATCTCTCTCTTACTACACATATACAAAATCTCGGCCAAAGAATTATGTGCTGAGACTCAACCAAATCATTGAGGAGATCAACACATGATTTAACACCCATATTCGCCTGTCCGGATCAATTTCCTTTATGTATTAGCTGAGTCTCAGCCAATAGCTCTTTGTTTGAGACTTCTTGCTCTATCTCTATACATATACATATATACATGTGTATGTGATGTTGCCAATTCGTGATTCTGTATTTTCAGGTCTTCTTTGAGTCATTTGATGAGCCATTTGAGGGGCGTTGGACGGTTTCCAACAAGGATGAGTATACAGGTAGCTGATTCTTATGTTTAATTTCTGCACTTCTAATGTTTAATTCATAATCTGATCATACCCTTTATTTATGGATCTTGTCAATATCGATCTATATACAAATGTAACTAATATTGATTGTTTTTTGCTGTCAAATTAGTACCAAATTCCCACAATTTGCCTTCTTAGGATGGCATAATTTTGCATATGAGAAAGAACGTATAATTCCTTGTTAGTGAGATTTATATGCAACTCTGTTCTGATCCAAGATATCTTAAATGGTTACTCTTATGGATAACAACAATGATACGGTGAAATTAGAATGATGAATAAATGTCCTCGCTCTGGCAATCAGTTATATGCATGCTTTATTTGTAGTTTTACTTGGGAATTTCGGACCAATTGTACGGATTGTGTTAGGAAATTGGGTATCTCATTATGCATGATTTGTATCTTCTTTCCTTATTGCCTTACTATGACATTCAATAGATCAGAGTGGAGAAAGAGAACACGAGCAGAAGATCCCAAATAGTTTTGTTGAATGATTCATGTAGCCAGTACAGACATTGTTTGTGAAATAGCTGGGTTGTTGTCGTTTTTTGTTGCTGTTTTGCTTTTTCCATATGATCTTGAATCTTTTCATGTGCATAGTTTAATTTTCTTATGTTATGTTATGTTATGTTATGTTATGTTATGTTATGTTATGTTATGTTTGTCAAATGGTTTGTTTATGAATCATTTGTAAATGCTGATTGTATGCTAATATCCCTACTGGGTTAGGTGTATGGAAACGCGCAAAGAGCGAGGGACATGACGATTATGGCCTTCTTGTGGCCGAGAAGGCGAGGAAGTATGGGATCGTGAAAAAGCTTAATAAGCCTTTGAGTCTCAATGATGGAACAATTGTTCTACAATATGAGGTCCGGTTTCAGAAAGGGCTGGATTGTGGTGGTGCATACTTGAAATTTCTCCAACCTCAGGAGGCTGGATGGACTCCAAAGGACTTCAACAGCAATTCACCATATTCCATAATGTTTGGACCCGACAAATGCGGGATGACAAACAAGGTGCACTTCATTTTCAGGCACAAGAACCCCAAGAGTGGAGACTATCTTGAGCACCATCTCACCTCCCCTCCTTTTGTGTCCATTGACAACTTCACACATGTTTACACTGCTATTTTCAAACCTGGTCACAGTCTATGGATTCTGATAGATGGTGTGGAAAGAAAGAAAGTGAATTTCATGTCAACAGAGTATTTTGAACCACCCCTGATTCCAGAGAAGACTATTCCTGATCCAACTGATAAGAAGCCGGAAGACTGGGATGATCGGGTGCAGGTCCCCGATGCATATGCTGTCAAGCCAGATGATTGGGACGAGAATGCACCAATGGAGATTCTTGATATGGATGCTGTCAAGCCGGAAGGGTGGTTGGAAGATGAGCCAGAGGAGATTGATGATCCTGATGCTGAAAAGCCAGAGGATTGGGATGAGGACGAGGATGGCGAATGGGAGTCCCCAAGAATCCCGAACCCAAAGTGCGAGTTAGCACCTGGTTGCGGGAAATGGACTAGGCCAATGATAAGGAATCCAGCTTATAAAGGAAAATGGTACCCTCCTATGATTGATAACCCGAATTATAAAGGTATTTGGGAGCCTAAACGGATCCCCAACCCCGATTACTTTGAGATGGAAAAGCCAGATTTCTTACCTATTTCCGCCATTGGCATTGAGATATGGACAATGCAAGATGGACTATTGTTTGACAATATACTGATAACTAAAAGCGAGGCTACTGCTAAGTCATACCGGGAGACTTTATGGGCGCCAAAGATTGAAGCAGAGAAGCAGAAGGTTGAGGAAGAATCTGGTAGTAATGTTTTCGTCGATTTACAGGTAACTTAATTTTCTCTGCTACATCTCTTTTGTTTTACAGTATATGCTACATAAGTTTGTGTCTATATATGAAACTGTAACAAGATATGCTTCTTTATATAAAATTGCGTGCAGGACAAGATGTTTGAGCTTCTCTACAAGATAGGGGACATTCCTTTCTTAGAAGCATACAAGCCTAAGATCATTGTACGCTACAAATTAACTTATTATACTCGAATAATTGTATCTATGTACATATAAATTTCTTGCTCAAATGTGCTTTCTCGATGTTTCAGAAACTCATTGGAAAAGCAGAGAAGCAACCTAACTTGACCATTGGCATCCTTGTCTCCATTGTGATTCTTATACTGACAATTCTGCTCAGGACCATTTCTGGCGGCAAAAAGCCACCGGTATGCTATTTACACATTCACATCATGATATATAACATTTTTGCACATGAAACCAAGAATGTAGTGTTACATTTGTTCTGATATTGTTTTTCAGGCCAAGGTTCATCATAGATCCCGCAGGGCGAAAAAGGCACCTTCTAGTAATCCAGGAAGCGACAGAAGTGAGAGCGAGAAAGAAGATGCTCCCACTGGCAATGCTCCTCGTAAGAAGTCTTCCCGAAAGGCGAATTGAAATCGGCATTCGAGTGCTTTTGGATATTTATAAGCTGCATTTTGAACAGGAGTTTCCATTGGTGTGGTTGGATTTAGACTGAAGTTTTGCTGTCAAGTTTTTCATAATGCTCATTAGTATCTTCCATCAATATAGATGAGGCTCAATTCTTTAATTTGAAGTAACTTTTGTCATGGACAGAAGATAAAGTGTATTGATTTATTCTGGTTTGTAGGAATTTTTCCAATGAAATAACATTTTCTGATTATCCCATATTGATTTACTGTCAAAATTATGAATATATACTCCAAAAACTGGCTATTTCCTCTAGCCATTAAAGTTAACTTTGTGTGAGAATTATTGTCATCAAGTTCTCGTCATATTCTTGGGTAGTAACAACTATTGGGGTAAACGGTTTAAATTATTTGGTCTCCTCAAGATTTGAGCCTCTCGTTTTCTCCTTAGAAATTCAGCTGTTTTTTTTTCCGGTTTATACCTCGGGTTGCTGAGCGGGCCCGCACACTCGCAATTGGCACTTTAAGCCGTTCATAATATGACATCTCATTCAAATTTCAACCGTGTCCGCTCCGATGTATTTTTGAAATCGGAGCCATGATTTACTTTTATATTTTTAATGTGGTGTACAAAATTTTGTAATTATGTACCAATAACGAAATAGATCCCAAAATATAAAAATTTGTTGGATTAAGCTAATCCACTAAGGATCCTACAAAATTTTAAATGCAGCGAACCGATCCATTCCGAAAAGCTTATTTGAGTGAGTATAAAACATCATTTACTCATTAGTTTAATTTAGATCAAGAAAGAAAAAAACTTAATCTAATTTTTTTATTTATATATAAGAAAAAAAATTTTAGTCATAATTTATTGGTTAAAACTCCCGGCCAGTAATTTCATGTCAATGAGTTGATGCCACAAAATCGATTAATACCCATACCCGACTCAAAGAATTTGTGGACGCATAGCCCCTGCCGAATCAATCTATTTTTTGTCTTGGCTGAGGGTATTGACCAATAAATTATGAATGAGATTACGGACAATATATATATATATATAGAGAGAGAGAGTGAGAGAATGTTAGTGGAGATGGAGCCTATACAGGTTTTTGTAGAGATGATGAACTATTGACTATTGTTTGTAGAGAGAATGAAGAATGATGAACTTTGGTCCATTCTTCTCCCTCGATAGTTGGCACGTACAATGTTGGAACTTGACAAGGTAACAACAAAACTAGGCTACATTTTGTTGTGTTTTTCCCCTTTAATAAACAATGAAGATTCGTCCGAAACCTCTTGAATCACTGCTGGCAAATGGTGAGGGGAATTTGTGGAGGCGTGTGAGATAGCTACAGAGTTAAGATAGTGAAAAAAATTCAAGAATGAGATTTTAATTCAAAATTCATTCAATCGACAAAATTGTTGTAGTACAAGTATAATGAATGAAATCACAATCCCATTCCGAATCTTGATTCTCATTGTGAGGATAAATTATAATCGGATTGGATATATATTTAGCGCATATATTTGTCAACAACATTAATTCGAATCAAATAAAAACTTGAATGCCTCCAATGCCTCTTCTTCTTCCTCCTCTGCAGTCTCTTCAGAAGGGTTCGGTGTCTCTTCTGCAACTGAATCCATTTCTTCTTCTGTGTTGCCTGTTACCTGTCCACCACACAACAATATATGATCATTTTGATCTATTAAGTTCTTGGAGTTTTACACAAAATCAGCATCATTCAAATACTACAAATTAAAATCAATTATCATAGCTACAAATAAAGCAATTCAAGCTTCTATATAAAATTACCCCATCAAGTAATAGCAAGCTCTCAACAAAATCAGTAACAACATTACCCATTTTAATTCCAAGATCCAGAAAATCAACCTTGCAACCATCTTCCATATTCTTGGGATCATATAAAAACAGCTTCTGCAAATACACTGCACTACAAAGAAGTTCACCATCTCTACAAAAACCTAAAGGCCAATATATCCTAAAATTAAACCTGTACATTTTTGTCCAAGACACCTCTCCCTCCTTACTATCCATCTTCCAAATCCTAAGGAGATACTTATTGCGCCGATCACCAACAAACAAAGCAACTGATTCGCCTAATATTGCAAGACCGTTACAATCATCATATTCACTAAAGTAATCATCTTCATGATCATCGTCACTCCAACCAGTAAGTAATACTTCGGAAAATTTCTCCTCAACTAGGTTGAACGATACTAATGTTGTGCAATATAATTTCTCGTATACAAACCCTAGCCAATGCAAAGATCCATCAAGAAAATTATTAATATTGTCACTGATATGTGTACATGAAACATTATGATCCACATGAACCCTTCTCCAAGAATCTGATCTCGAATCATAAACCTCAACCCATGGCGGTTGGAATTGCCTAAAGTGATCATCAAACTCGTCATGACCTCCCATTCCGTATGTCACTCTAACAACCTTGTATGCAACCTCATCAACAAACCCAAATCCGACAACTTGCAATCTTTTGTACAATAGATATCTATTATAATTGGGAATGGAATCACCTTCATTCATTGGGAGCTCCGGTATGTCAATGTGCGAATCCGGAAGAATCTTGAATCTTCTAGTGATAGGGTTAAAAATAATTAACTTCTCCACATCAACGATGTCCATAGTGCCCTTTTGCCCATCACAGCTTTTGGTGAAAACAGAATACCTTTCAATATCACAAGCACAAATGAGGCCATTGTGGTGTCCTTGTATAGAAAAACCTCCAGGCTTCTCCTTCCTCTTCACCTTCCCATCAACCATCTTTGGCTTCTCGGGCCGCGGCTTGGGGAGCAATGGATCCGGCCTCCATGGACATGGGATTTTCACATGCTCCAACTTTTGATGGAGGTTGTCACTGTTGGCTAATTTGAAGTATTCAAAATAACGGGTGAGGCCTGGTAATTTATTGAACTGAATATGATAGTTTACGAAAGAAGAACCGCTGATAAGATCAGACCAAGGTTTGGAGACGCACATGAATCGTACCAGAGATTTAACGGGTAATCTTCTCAGTATATCGCACAAAACGTCTTTTTTGGTACAGTCGCTGTCCAGATCCATTAGAGAGAAAAAAACGGTGTAGAATTACTCCAGTTTAACCTTGACAAACCCTAATAATTTGTGTACAATTCATATACATTTTAAACTGAAGATAATAAAAAATTTAAAACATGTTTTTGGCTAGAAATAAATCAAACCAATCCTTTCTTCAAAAAAATAAAAATCAAACATCATAATATGACATCTCAATCAAATTCCAACCGTGTGCTCCAATGTATTTTTGAAATCAGAGCCATCACTTATATTTATATTTTTAATGTGGTGTACACAATTTTGTTTAAACTTCTGTAATTATGTATCTATATAGGAATGGATCTCAAAATATAAATGCAGCTGTTAGAGTATAAAATTATTATTAAGCCTTCAACTATCAGTTTAAGCTTTTAGTTGAATTGGTTCTTTACATAGTATCAGAGTATTGCTGACAAGAGGTCCGGGTTCAACTATCAGCTTCAACTTTATTTTGATTGGCCAATAAATTATGAAGGGCAATGGGTTGGTACACGAATTATTAGGGTTTTTCTACACACTTGACGGACAGAAAGTATATAAAGGATGAACTGGAGTAATTCTACACTGTTTCTTGGCACTGGATCTGGGTGACGACTTTACAGACAAAGACGTTTTGTGTGACATACTGAGGAGATTACCCGTTAAATCTCTGGTATCATTCATGTGTGTCTCCAAACCTTGGTCTAACCTAATCAGCGATTCTTCATTCATAAACTCTCATCTTCAGTTCAACAAGTTACCATACGCCAATTCTCATGCCATTCTTGGACTCACCGGCCATTATTTAAAGTACATCAAATTAGCCAACAGTGACAACCTACACCAAACGTTGGAGCATGAGGAAATCCCATTTCCATGGAGGCAGAAACCACCGCTTCACGAGCCGCGGCCGGTGAAGGCAAAGATGGTTGATGGGAAGGTGATAAGGAAGTTGGAGCAAGGGCATAGAGATTTTTCTATACTAGGACACCACAATGGCCTCATTTGTGCTTCTGATGTTGAAACGTTTTCTGTTTTCACCAAAACATGTCATGGACGAAATTATGGCACTAATGACATCATACATGAGGAGAAGCTATTATTTGTAACCCTATCACTAGAAGATTCAAGATTCTGCCGGATTCCGACATTGACATACCGGAGCTCCCGGTGAGTGAAGGTGATTCCATTCCCAATTATGATAGATCTCTATTGTTCAAAAGATTGCAAGTTGTCGGATTCGGGTTTGTTGATGAGGTTGCGTACAAGGTTGCTAGAGTGACATACGGAATGGGGAGAAGCGATGACTATAACTTTAGGCAATACCAACCGCCATGGGTTGAGGTTTATGATTCGAGATCAGATTCTTGGAGAAGGGTTTTTGTGGATCATAAAGTTTCATGCACACATATCAAAGGGAAAATTAATAATTTTGTTGATGGATCTTTGTATTGGCTAGGCTTTGGATGCCGAAATAACAGAGATTACACAACATTAGTATCATTCAACCTAGTTGAGGAGAAATTATCCGAAGTATTACTCGATGGTTGGAGTGACGATGATGATGTAGATGATTATTTTAGTGAATATGATTATTGTAGAGGTCTTGCAATATTAGGCGGATCAGTTTGTTTGTTTGTTGATGATCGGCGCAATAAGTTTCTCCTTAGGGTTTGGAAGATGGATAATAAGGAGGGAGAGGTATCTTGGACAACAATGTACAGGTTTAATATTAGTGAATACTGCAGGCCTATAGGTTTCTGTAGAGATGGTGAACTTCTTCTGAGTTCAGAGTATTATTTGCATAAGCTAATGCTATATGATCCCAAGAAGATGGAAGATGATGGCAGGGTTGATTGTTTGTATCTTGGAATTGAAATGGGTATTGTTGTTACTGATTTTGTTGAGAGCTTGTTATTACTTGATGGGGTAAGTGAATTTTATATAGAAGCTTCAATTTTGCTGTATAATTAGTAGCTATGATAATTGATTTTAATTAGTAGTATTTGAATGATGCTGCTTTTGTGTAATACTCCAAGCACTTGTAGTTGAAGTTTAAGAAATTTAAATTAATATATCAGAATCATGATCATGTTATTGTGTGGTGAACAGGCAACATGCAACACATAAGAAGAAATGGATTCAATAGCAGAAGAGACGCCGAACACTCCTGAAGAGACTGGAAAGGAAGAAGAAGAAGAAGAAGAAGAAGAAGAAGAAGAAGAAGAAGAAGAAGAAGAGGTATTCGAATTGGGGGTTTTCATTGATTAGAATTAATTTCATTCACCAATTTTAATGCAAGAGTCAGCTCATTGGAGAAAGAGTTAAAAGGCATTATGCACAATGTTCTTTATTTGTTGGATATATATTTCATATTAAGAGTTGAAATGTTGAGTTTGATATTGATTTGCTTATGGTTCTGACTTGATAAAAAATTAGGTATTAGAGGGAGAGACTATCATTATATATGCAATCTGATTTACCTAACATTTTGGGGACTCTACTAATATTTGGTTACTGTGAGAAAGAATATATATGTAAGTTGAAGATAATGGATCAAATTTGTCAACAACGATGGCTTAATTAGCCTACATGGCTCGCATCTTCCACATGGTAAAATTAAGATGAATTATTTTCTTCCATTATAAAAGGATCACTCCTCTATATGTAACACCATAAATAAAATAAACGGTGTCATTCCAGATGCAAAAAAAAGTTTTGTGTACAAGCTAAGAATTTTTGAGGAAAAAAAGTGCTTACCAAATTTATAACTTTTTTTGTCGGATTCGTACAACATATGGAAACTTGTCGGATTCGGGTTTATTGATGATGAAGTGTACAAGGTTGTTAGAGTGACTTATGGAGTGGGAGACTATTGGAACTCTAGAAAATTGGAACTGCCATGGGTCGAGGTTTTTGATTCTAGATTAGATTCTTGGAGAAGGGTTTTCGTGGATCTAGACATTTCCTTCGATAATCACTATAGTAGCGTTAGTAATTTTCTTGATGGATCTTTGTATTGGCTTGGCGCGACATATTGGAAAAAGAACTCTTACACAACATTGGTATCATTTAACCTATTTGAGGAGAAATTTTCCAAAATATCACTTCCTTATAACCATGATTCATGGAGAGATGATATTCAAGATAAATTTTCGGAGGAATATGACCGTTATGAAGGTATTGCAATATTAGGCGAATCGCTTGCTTTGTTCGTTGGCGATGAGCGTAACCCGTTGGTTCATAGGGTTTGGAGGATGAACAATAATGGTATCTTGGACTAAAATGTACAGGTTGAATTTAAGTGGGTTCCCAGTAGGTTTTTGTAGAGATGGTGAACTTGTTCTGAGGATGACGCCGTTTAGGTCAAATGACACGCAGAAGCTGATTCTATATGATTCGAAGAAGGCGAACGATGACTGCTTTGGTTTTTTGGATCTTGGATTCAAAGTGAATTGCCTTGTTACTGATTTTGTAGAAAGCTTGTTGTTACTTGATGGGGTAAGTAAATTTATATATATGCTTCAATTGCTTAATTAGTATAATTGGTTCTATTTCTTAATTGAATGATTCTGATTTTTTTTATGATGTGTGCATGGTGAACAGGAAACTGGCAATCATACAGCAGAGGAAGATGCATTAGAACTTGGGGAGTTTGAAGAGAATTGAAAGCAAATTGGAAGCTCTGGTTCTTAATTTGTAGTGTTTATTTTCTTGAATTCTATTTTTAGTTTCTATTTGTATGTTCATATCCAGTTACTTTCGAGAAAAACTCTTCCGTGACCTAATCCCAACAAATTACCAATCCTAACCACAAATGACATCAACAACGACAATGAGGACTATTTACAGAATGTCTAATTAGCCGATTGATCACAATCAATATGGCTGAGAAAAATCCTACAAGATTTTGAACACAAACAACAAAATAGAACTCTAATATATTGCCAGAATAAATAATTAATCAACTATTGCTATATGATAGAAAATCTTGTTTACCATAGTCGCACATGACATGTTGCTCAAGCACATTTTATTTGAGATGCAATATTTGAAGATAGCAAAATACAGCAAGATTATTTTACCTACGAAGATTCCTATGCCCAGAAATTCATAGATATGAAGATTCCAACATAGTTTATAAAAAAGTTTAGATTTTGAGTGAAGAAAAGGAGTGTCCTATATCGTTTTATATATGTTATTATTGGTTTATTTTAGCGTAAACCAAAATAACATAGTCATATTCTTTAAATTTTTTTTGGTTAACTATATTCATGTTCTTTATTCTTATGTGTGTGAATATATATATATATATTAAAATAAAAAAATATTAACCAAACTTTTTTACTTAGACAAAACAGACGATATTATATTAAATATTCCATTCATATCCACTATAATAATTTGTGAACAAAACCAACTTAGCTACACTTGGTTTTTTTTAATGGGCTTTCATAATCATATTAATGGCTCTTAACCAAAAAATTATAAGCTTTTAGAATATTCCTTCTCACTCTATATTTATGACTATGTATGAAATTGAACGTGTTTATGTGTGGTACACAAATTATTAGGGTTTTTCTTTTTTGCTCCGAAACGCTTGACGGATAGAAAGGATATTCTATAGTGTTTCTTGGCAATGGATCTGGGTGGCGACTGTACAAACGAAGCCGTTTTGTATGACATACTGAGAAGATTACCCGTTAAATCTCTGGTACGATTCATGTGTGTCTCCAAATCTTGGTCTGACCTAATCAGCGGTTCTTCTTTCATAAACTCTCATCTTCGGTTCAATAAATCACTATTCGCCAAATCTCATGCCGTTCTTGGACTCACTAGTTGTAGTTTTGAGTATTATAAATTAGCCAACAGTGACAACCTCCACCAAACGTTGGAGCATGTTGAAATCCCATGTCCATGGAGGCAGAATCCACAGCTCCCCGAGCCGAGGCCGGAGAAGCCAAAAATGGTTGATGGGAAGGTAATAACGAAGATAAGGCGTGGAAGTTGTATAACAGGACACCACAATGGCCTCATTTGTGCTTATGATGTTGAGAAATTTTCTGTTTTCACCAAAAGCTCTAATGGGAAATATGGCACTAAGGACATCATTGATGTGGAGAAGTTAATTATTTGTAATCCTATCACTAGAAGATTCAAGATTCTTCCGGATTCCGACATTGAGATACCTGAGCTCCCAATTCGTGAAGATGATTACATGACTTATAGGTCTCTATTGTACAAAAGATTGCAAGTTGTTGGATTCGGGTTTGTTGATGAAGTTGCATACAAGGTTGTTAGAGTGACATACGGAATGGGAGATCGCGACAGTAACTTTAGGCAATTCCAACCACCATGGGTTGAGGTTTATGATTCGAGATCAGATTCTTGGAGAAGGGTGTTTGTAGATCATAATCTTTCATGTAAAGCGATTTGTGGCAATACTAATAATTTTCTTGATGGATCTTTGTATTGGCTAGGCTTTGGATACCAGAAAAATAGAGATTACAGAACATTAGTATCATTCAACCTAGTTGAGGAGAAATTATCCGAACTACTACTTGATGGTTGGAGTGACAATAATAATGAAGATGATTATTTCAGTGAATATGATCGTTGTATAGCTATTGCAATATTAGGCGAATCAGTTGCTTTGTTTGTTGGTGATCGGCGCAATGATTTACTCCTTAGGGTTTGGAAGATGGATAAAAAGGAGGGAGAGGTATCTTGGACAAAAATGTACAGGTTTAATTTTAGGGTACATTCTATAGGTTTCTGTAGAGATGGTGAACTTATTCTTTGTCCAAAAGATTCGCCGGAGCTGATTCTATATGATCCCAAGAAGATGGAAGATGGTTGCAATGTTGATTGTCTGGATCTTGGAATTCAAATGGGTAATGTCGATGTTACTGATTTTGTTGAGAGCTTGTTATTACTTGATGGGGTAAGTGAATTTATATACAAGTTTGAATTGCCTTGTGATAATTGATTTTAATTTGTAGTATTTGAATGATGCTGATTATGTGGTTATAATTAAACTTCAAGAACTTGTTTTTCTTATAAGAAACTTGTTGTTGAAGTTTAAGAAATTTAAATTAATATATCAAAATCATGATCATGTTATTGTGTGGTGAACAGGCAACATGCAACACAGAAGAAGAAATGGATTCAATTGCTGAAGAGACGCCGGACACTCCTGAAGAGACTGAAAAGGAAGAAGAAGAAGAAGAAGAGGTATTCGAATTGGGGGTTTTCTTTGATGAGAATTAATTTCATTCACCAATTTGAATTCAAGAGTCAGCTCATTGTAGAAAGAGTTAAAGGCTCTCATGTCATCAAATAAGCTGACAAGTATGATGCAAATGAATCTTGTCATAGGACAGTGTTCTTATATATATATATGGTTGTTGGATATTTTATATTAAGATTGAAATGTTGAGTTTGCTTATGCTTTGACTTGGTTAAAAATTAGGGTTTAGAGGGAGAGACTATCACTATATATTGAATCAGATTTAACTAACATTTGGAATTGAATTTATGTTTTTCCTTCTATAAGCGAATAAGTATTCTATTACAGGCTGTGAAATAACCGAGATTGGAAGAGCAAATAAGAGTACATACAATAGAAAAGCACACGACATAATTAGAGCGTAAGATAGGAACAATTGAGAATAACAACACGACCAATTGATAAAGAGAGAATATTGCTAAGGTTCACTAATGTGATAGTTAAAACGCTATTCATTTAGGACCGGGAGTTTGTTTGATGAAAATTAAAATTGTAGTTGACAAGTATGAGGAAAGATTGCCAAAAACAAAAACATGAAGAGATGTGTGGGGCTCTAAGAGATCAAAAGGCCAATTATGCAAGATTCAGCTTTGTACAGAGCATGAAAATGGATCAGATTAGGCAAGATTGTTTTATATATTTGAACACTTTTGATACAAATACATATATAGCATGTACATTAATGTTGGATGTTGTAAGTGATTGGAAGTGTCGCTGCCATTTCTTTGTAGTGGTCGCTAGCTCTTGCCTTTTCTATCTATCGGTTTTTAAAGGCTGTCACAACTAAATTACCATAATGCATAATTCTACTTTCTCGATGTTTCATAAATAATGTTACGCGAAGCTACTGAAAGAGCAAAAATAAGCTGTTCACTGCATATTCAGTTAGCTAAATCTATGTTCTTCACAAACCACAACAGTTATATGTTGCGGCGAATCATTCACATGTATAGAGATGCAGAGCCAAAACAGAGCAAATTACACTACAGCATAACATCATTAGGCCATGTCTCGTTTACGAAGCATAGCCGTTTCTATGTTTGTTTTGCCATCTCCAAGCTATTTCTAAGCTCTCTTTGAGGTCTGTGTACCGCGCTGACCAGTTTAGCTCATTCCTTATTTTCGAAGGATCGCTGTAAACTTCAGCATAGTCACCAGGTCTGCGGCTGAGGTACTCAACATTTATGTTCACTCCTGTCGCAATCTTACACGCCTCTACGAATTCCCTCACTGATCTACCTGCAGTGATTCAAGAGGTTTTGGACAAATCTTCATTAGCCTCAATAAAGTGCAAATAATTGACAATATTCAACTAGTTTTGTCATTACCTTGTCCGGTTCCAACATTGTATATGCCAACTATGGCGGGTTTGGCGTTTGCAAGAGCTTTAACATGCGCATCAATCAAATCATTGACATCAATATAGTCCCTTACACAAGTGCCATCGCTTGTTTTATAGTCTGTTCCTCTAACCTATGATCACACGTGTAAATAAGCATATGTATGAACTTAAGTCTTGAACATCTTATCGAGTACAAGAAAAAACATGGAATGTACCTTGAGTCCAGGAATAATCCCTCGAGCTGCATCAAAGCAAGCACCAGATATCCGGCCTTGATCTCGTAATTCTGGTCTTGGAGCTTCTCCTAACCTTCCCTCTGGATCAGAACCTATAACATTAAAGTATCTGAAAAATGTACATATGAATAGAAAGGTTAATGAACAAGAAACGTCAAGACACTGATAAATTATGTGCACCAATTGTTCACATGCAGAATAAGGGTAGAAATCAAATAGTATCATCTCAATTCAACGTCCACCCCTGCACAAATGTGGCATCGACACACTTATTGTGCACCTGGGCTCTCCCTTGTCTCGTGCACGCGTCCCCTTAAGGTTAAGCACAAAATTTCCCTGTTTTTGCTGCTAAGCTAATTCTTTGATTTGATTATGTGACCTATTAAGGTCACATTGTTGCATCAAGGCTTACTCGTGACCTTGATGCTTCCTCTCATCCCTCTATGGGTTTCTGTGTTTGTACTTTCTTACTTATTTTCATCTCGGGATTCTTAAGTTTTAATGAAGTACTTCTTGCTAATAAAAAAAAATGAAGACGTGAATGAGTAACGAAAATCACACAAAGGAGTAAGGACCACCAACCTTAGGATCATGACGGCCATAGTTGAGGTCTTCGAAAAGTCCAGTATGATATCTTCTGCCATCTTCTTGGCTTTTCCATATGGGTTTATTGGGTTCTGCATCGGTACATTCATGGAAATCCATGTAAAATTTAAGAAAAAACTAGTTGTGTTTGTGTACTTGAATATCAGAATTACTATGAAATCTTACTTGAGGAGTTTCTTCGGTAATTGGCATAACTTCGGGCTCTCCATACGTTGCACAAGTACTCGAATATATAAATGTCTTAACATCATGTTTAGCCATTGCCTTCAATATCACCAAGGTATTTGCTGTAATGTTATGATAATACCTGCACGAACACAGTGAATCTTACATACTAATGTACAAAACACTGTCACGGTTAACAGTTCCATATGAAATATAGAATTAGCAACTCTGGCTCGTATAAGAGAACATAATGAAAATTAAAATACCTAAGAGGTTCAATGGTACTTTCACCGACATAAGCAACAGCAGCAAAATGCATTACTGCATCAAATGCATTTTCCGCAAAGATACTGTCAACCTGCAATACTACTTAAGGAAATAGCAATTTTTTGGGTTTTAGATCGAGGTTCATCTTTCAGTGTGAGTTTTTAGTTGAATTGGTCTTCTACTTTGCAATATTTCAAGTCTAATTAGTGAAAAAATCATAGTTCGGATACAGCTTTTGCATCTCCTATGTCAGCATAAATGAACTGGAGGCGTCCAGGCTCGGGAAATAGGTCCTGGAGAACTTTAACCGCCCCCATATTCCCTCGGGAAAGATTGTCCTGACAGAGGAATCAATCGAGTGATTATCGATCAACCCTATGTGTAAAAATTGAAATATTTGTTCTTCTAGATACATACTACTATAGTTACGCGATGTGAATCTTTCAACAGCCGAAGTGCAGCATGAGATCCTATGTAGCCAGCACCTCCGGTCACCAAGACATGTGTGACTCCTGGCTCCAGACTCGCAAACTAAACATGCACAAGATCAGAAATGTGGGATCCAACATAAATCTAGAAATGAATCAAACAAATTAGTGGTTTAAATTACCTTGTTGGTATGGTTAGTCCAAGGGGATTGCCGGAGGGTGAAAAAGCAAAGGGTGACGAGAAGAGCTCCGGCTAAAACCCTACCGGAAAAGTTGCTCCTCCTCTGTCCATCTACAAAATCCATTGCTGCAACAACAAATGTTGATTCCAATTCTCTTTCAGCCACACCCTATATATGTAAGAAAATCACATTCCCTTTCTGGTTATTGATACACAAAATTTGGATGTATGTGCATTGAATAGATCAAATACATGGAGGAAGCAAAAGATTCATTGATTATCAATATAAAAACCATTGACAAGAAAGTAAAAGAATCTGATTAATTGTTCCAAAAAAAAGAAAAAAAAAAGAATCAGATTAATAGTATATAGACAAAGCAAAAAGGAGGGCACACCTTAATTGAGAAGAAAAGGTCAACAAACAAATCAACAACTTGATGAGAAATCAGAAATGAATTGAAATCAAGGAAAGAAACCAACCCAAAGAACATCCAAATTGTCAATTAGAAATGGAGATTGAGCAGAACAAAATTAGGTCTTGACTTTTCATTACCATATCACAGAAAAGATTTCAAAAACTAACCACTAGCATTCAAAGATCATTGGAAAATTCAAATTATTATAAGTACTAGATTACACACAAAAAAATCTAAATGATCAATCCTATTTTCCAAAATTTAAAAGGGAAAAAAATCACATACAAAATTTATAGAAAGAGAAGATGGTGAAAGGTACCTGAAGAGAGAAATGGAAGTTGAAAGATGATTTTGTTTTTTTTTGTTTTGTTTATATTTTTTATTTTTTGAATTTGAAAGGCCAAAAATGGAATATATATGATAATTAAAACCTAAGAAGTGAAGTCAAAATTGCAATAAAACAGTGACAAGGAAGCCTGAAAATGAGAGGAAATTGAACCATCAAAGGCAGAGAGAAACATGGAGTTTGGACCAAGTCCTAGCCATATGGCTAACAATTATTTTATGTGACCAAAACATCCAATAAAATAAGTTTCATTTTGACCATTTATTCTTTTATTATGTGTTCAATCATAATAAGTTTTTTTTTTTTGTTGCAAACTACAAGCCAATTAATTTTTTTGGTCAGTTATAGACCAAATTTATATTCAAATTTATTTCGATGTCATATTTTATTTCACATCCTACCCAAAAAAAAAAATGTAATTTGGCCTTGTGATTCATGATTGTAGAGATTGAAGGACAAAGTTTAATATCTAAATAATCTTTCAATAATACACTTGCACAAAAGCAGTCCATACAGAGCTAAAAACTATAAAATGTAAGGGAAAAAAAGAAGAAGGATTATGCAGCATTTAAAAGTACAATATTAAAGCAACAAAACAACAAATCTAGTATGTATTATAGAGTACATGGATCTGTGATGCCTATTTTCCAAATTTTATTTTTTGTTTTTCAACTAATACAGGTCTTTGATCAAATTTCAAAATCCCCCCAAACCCAAACCACCTCCTGTCCTGATTCCATCAAAATACATTTAACTGAAGCATTTGCTGCAGCTGCATGAGCGACTGAGACCTGCTCACATCTCCCTGTTCGAATTGAACCAATAATAAGATGGAAGAAAACGAGAAACACGTACGGTTTGAGCTTTTCTGTACATCATCTACTCCCTACGCTTCCAGTAGTAATAGTCTGGAGTTTCAGCAGAGCATCAAAATAAAGCTCCCTTGCCGGAACTACTCCCGGCTGACAAACTCCCATCATCAATTTTAACATAATACACATTTATGCATATCACTATAAGTTCTCGTCAATTTGAGATTCACGTGTTCTTTTCCAGCAAAGTAAAAACGATTTAAGTTAAGAAAGATTAAGATGACTTGTACTGACTCGTACCCTATTGCACACTCCTTGAAACTGCTTTCTGGCATTGCCTGCTTCGTGAAATCCCCTCTTCATTGTGTCTTGGCTCGTAAGTTTAACTCATCACTGATTCTGAGTTTATTTGGCCGCTGCTCCCACTATGGGTACTGAATCCGGTGATGGGCATTGATCGCTGGGCAAAATCCAATAGAAGTTTCCGCTGGTGCTCATCGGTGTGAGGAAGACTTGCACGTAAAAGCTCCACAGGCATTTCCTTGCTTATTGCTCTTGCTGCCTCTGAACCAATAATTTCTGTGCTTGGCTGGGTCTGGGCAACTATTGATTGCACTATAGTCTCATATTTACTCAGGCAATACTTGGTAAGAAGACCAAAAAACTCGTTGAAGGAAGCTTGCCAAAGGGCGCGATTAGGCATAGTATAGTTTCCGCCCACACTAGGATCAGTTAAGAGTTTTGTTGCCCTTTCAAGAACTGATCTTAGGGTAATCGAGGCTCCATCTCCAGCAGGGCTTCCGATGGGACGGAGGGGTGGCTGCTCTGAAGAACAGACAACTGCAACCAGACAAGCACTAAGTGCACGAAGATCCATGCCATTAACACACTTAGATACTGTCTTTGCAAGATTAGTGGTCGTCTCAGCAGCTTCTGGATCAGAGGGAAGGCCACCAAACAAAAACCTCAAGTGACGGAAAATAGCCATGCAGACAATTCGGGTGAGCTCACTACCAGGGAAAAGAAGCTGAAGGAACCTGGAGAGGAGCTTACGACCCTTGGCAAGAGATACTAACCTAAGGAAAACAAGGTCGTCCTTTGGAGCCAAACCAGTTGAGTGGCCACTTTTGCCAAGTGGGTCAACAAGCTGAAGTGATGTAGCCAATCCTTCTAAAAGAAGCACCCGCCGCCTCTTGAGCTGAGCCCCGCCATCTTGAGGCTGACTAAACTGTAGGAGTCGGTCTATATCATCCACATCAAGAAGAAGACAAAGGGCATCTTCGACGGTAATTCTAGCTGCAAGCATGGGTTCTTGTTCCAGAGGCCTCTCAGACAAACCTTGTTCAGAGCTGCTGTCACCAGAACCAGGGAGAGGGAGGTCAACATCAAGTAAAGGGCGGGGCCTACGTATAGGAGAGAAGGCATTTCTCCCGGCATCAGCAGAAAGATGTTCTGTGCTTTTATGGGATCGAGAA
>JAYMTF010002089.1:0-19664 GCA_036897485.1 Pelargonium nanum | reverse complement strand
TATACATGTCAATCAATCCATTCATGACAGAAACATCCCACAAAAGACCAGTTTTGATGGCATAGCAATGGACATGACTTCCCATTTCTAAAGACCCAGACGCGGCGGCGCCCAACACAATTTTTAAGGTAACATCATCAGGCTTAATTCGGGAGAGAAGCATTAGTTTAAATAATCTGAAAAACTCCCAAACATGGTTGTGCTTCATACATGCTGTAAGGATTGAATTCCAGGAAACCAAATTCGCATGATCACTTATCTCGTTGAACACTTTATATGCATCATAGAAACTATTACTAATCGAATACATGGGAATTAGAGCATTGCAAACCGAAACTCTTGTATTAAAACCCAACTTAATAATGTAGGAGTGAGCCAGCATACCTTGATGTAGTCTTGAAGGGGATCTACAAGCCGAAAGTAAGGAACTAACACTGATCCCATCAGGGATCGGTCCTGATTGCATCATCTTAGAAAATAACGACATGGCTTCATGTGAATTCCCATTATTAGCAAACCCGGCTATCATGGCATTACACGTTGCTAAATCAGGATTTTCTATCTGCGAGAATACTATTCTTGCAGGATCTAAGAAACCACATTTTGCATACATGTGAAATATGGAATGTCCGGCAAAAGCATCTCTCCCGAACCCAAACTTTATACACAGCCCGTGTATCTGTCTACCATATTCAGGCATTTGCAGGCTTCCACACGCATTAAAAGCACTGCCAAATTGTGAACACCTTCAATGATCATTTCTCGTAATTGATTCAAAGCTTCTAACTCATAACCACATTTGGAAAACCCAACAATTATTGATCCCCATGAAATCAAATCCTTTGTCCCCATACGCATAAACACTTCTCTTGCATCTTCAATTTGATAAAGCTTTGTGTACATCGAAATAAGAGCATTCTGTACATTTTGGTGGGCACCAAATTCAGATTTCAAGACATGGGCATGAATTTGCCTCCCCAATCCCGCATCACCAAAACCCGAACAAGCCTTCAAAATGCTCCCGAAAGTGAAATGATTCGGCGTAAAACCCGATTGCAACATCTCACTATACAGCTTAATGGCATCACCAAATCGAACATTCCGCGCATACCCATCAATCAATGCAGTGTAAGAGACAACATCTCTCTCAGGCATTTCATCAAACACCTTCCGTGCATCCTCCAAGGACCCACATTTCCCATACATGTCGACTATATGGTTCTGCACAGATCAAATGAGTGTAGTTTCTTTGTGTAATTTCGAAACTGGCACTTTTATGCAAGAAATCAAATTCTTTGAGAGCCTATGGATATGCGATCGTTGATGGTTTTTGTTCGTTTTGGCGGCTGATGACAGAGATGAGAGACGAATCGAACATTTTTAAGCATGAATTTTTTATGGGTTTTGAGAAGAAGACGAAGAGGGTTTAGATTCATGATATTGAGAAATTGATTCGAGTTTCAAGCTTTGATTGTTGGATTTGAACACTCTAAAGCACAGAAAATTAAAATTTACGTATGTAGCGCGAAACGGTGGAGGCGAGAGCACA
Source organism: Pelargonium nanum (assembly GCA_036897485.1). NCBI lineage: Eukaryota > Viridiplantae > Streptophyta > Magnoliopsida > Geraniales > Geraniaceae > Pelargonium > Pelargonium nanum. Next base: position 18,115 of record JAYMTF010002089.1, on the reverse strand, counting down.
GTCGACCTGTCGTATTTTTTGAACACTCTAAAGCACAACAACCGCAGACGACCGGTCGTATCAATTTAATAGTTCATAATCACTTTATTTATCACCTCGACCAACCAAGTCGGCTTCGTATTTAATTCTTTAATTATTTAAGATGCAAAACATAATTTAAAAAAAAAATGCAAAACAATAAATAATCCAAAAATAATAATACTATAAAACAAAATAAATAAATTTGAGATATTATTGTTTATTGTTTATTTTTTAACCATAAATTTTTTGAAGTGAGTTTGTTCAGCTTTTTTATTTTTTCCGTTTAAATATCAAAAGATTATTAATTTGATATAAATTACATGTGATTAGAATTTTTGAATCAATTAATCATGTCTTTCCTACAAATAATTTTTGATGAAAACTAAATAAAGTGAAATTAAAATTGTCGTTATACATGACATGACGTTTATGAGCTATTCTGAAAAAACATGCAATCATCCATCGTGTAACACATAAGTATTATTTTAAATTAAATAAACGTCATCAAAACACTTATTATTTTAGTATAGAACTTCTTTAATATTATTTTTTATCAAAACGACACATTTAATTGTAAAGTTACCATATGTTGATGACATGGACCTATTTTGGCCAAAGTAAGAACGTTCATAGATTAGTTTTGAGAAAACAAAGTTTAAATGCGAAAGTCTAAAGGGCAAATTATTGTTTTTTTCTTTATATAATTACACGTCAATATTTAACTAATTAAATAAAAGTATCATAATAATTTTGTTTAAGCTGAGTAAGTTGTCAATTAGATTAGGATACTTATTTCAAATTAGTAGGATTTGGATGGGCGGTTAGCTAAATTTAATGGGTTGAATATGAGTGATAAATAGTTATGATTAAGGCTCTTCATTCTCCGCATATATGTGTTAACATGGATCAAGTTCGATAACATTTCTCACAATTTTAGTAAACATTACTAATTGAGTCACAACTCATTGGTACGTGATGTTGTCATGTGTGTGTTTATTATGGTAAACCAAAACCATTACTACTTAATTTTATTTTTTCATTAAATAAATGGTTAATTAGTTATGTATCCCCTAGACTATAAAATATTTCGGATTTAACCTATTACTTTAAAATCATATGATTTTGGCTCTTAAAGTTTTAATTTTTTGGATTTAGACCCGGTAAATCTGCTGTGGCAAGTTTAAATGATTGAACAATTTAAATTATAATTTCATCTAATCTTTGTGATCTAACAAATTAGGCCCCACACAAATCAAGAACCAACCAACCAATCAACTTGGATGGGCCCAATTATGCAAAAATGGGCCCACAATAATCCACTCAAATAATGGATCAGTTGTGATTTGTGAATAATTAGTATTTGAATCCTACTAATTTAATTTTTTTTGTTCTCATTCACCATCCATCCATCAATCAATCAATCAATTAAAATTACTAAAAAGAACCTAAAATGGTTAATCATATGCCCAATTGATAAATTGTTGATGTTCATGTGTCTATGATGCATATAGTATACACAATTCATGGTGGATTTACAAATTGCAATCATAAGATAAAATTAATATTTCACCAAAAATATAAACTTCATTTTGAAAAATATTTCCAAATGTGGCATGCTGATTTAATTTTTACTACAGTTGTTTTGTACTTTTGAAAAAGAATAATGGTGTGTTACATTAATTCTATTCATTTTAGATTATACTACACATATTTTTTTTTAAGGGTACTACACATATTTTTAATTCAACTGTTATGAATAAAATGACATATAATACGTTTTAAATTTAATTGAGTTATACTGTAGGTCAGTCATGAGTTTTATTCTTACTTCATACAAATTAAGAACAAAATCACTATTTAATATCATATTTTGATATAAATTTAAAAGTAAAATACTTTCGTATGACTTTATAAAAAAAAAATACTTTCGTATTCCTTGAACTGACAATTTTTAAAAAGTTAATACATATTATTGTTTTTGTGAATTTTCATACATTGCATGGAGAGAAATTACATCCTTAGAAGAAATGAGAAATCAAACTTAAAATTGCAAGCTCTTAAAACATACTTCACATTTTTTTAAAATTAGATCGCATTAAATATTCACGGCTAATATATGGGTCGGTTTAGACGAATTTGCACAAATCCACACAATTTACATGCACGACCAATCCGACCCAACTACCGGTCAGAAACCCGTAAACTCATTTAGACTAGATTTAACATTTCCCAAGTCATGCTCATGCCCATAAATTTGTTTCATAAATCCGAGTTGTCAAAACTTTATCGTATATGTTAACCAAGATAATTATGGATTTTTATGTAAGATTTATTTTTCCTTCTAAATTTAAGGGTAAATTTGAAGCAAAGATTAAAGAAAAATACTTTTGGACTTCATAATAATCACTATTTCTATTAGGAAAAAAAAAAAAAAAAAACATTCTGAAAGAAAAAAAAAAGTTTCATTACCGTGCAAGTCAAGTTTTTATTTTTTTCTTCTTCCTTTTTTAACCTTTTATATAGAGCCCATAGACTTCAAAATCAATTTTCACTGCAACTGCCAGTTTTTACCGTTGCCGACGATGACAGGACGGAGGCTAACGGTAACGGATCCTAGATTCCTAGGAGGCAACTAGGCAAGCCAACTAGAAAGTAAATAAATATATTGCCATTAGCAATTTAAAATTATTGATATTTTTTTAAAGAAAAATTATTAAATTGATCAAGTAGTGAGATAAATAGAAGTTAATTTTTTGGAACGAATTAATCTATTATTGTGAGATCTTTCGAAAAAAAAATCTATTATTGTGAAAAAATAGATGTAATAGAATTATGACCGTATTTTTATTATGAGTTTTGTAGATATATTAACTCTTAATATTTTTCGTTAAAAAAACTCTTAATATTTCTTTTACGAATAATCGGATTTGTCCTGATCTGGTTTCTTGTTTGCTATTTGCATATTCGAGTTAATATAATTATCCTACTCTCATTTTCGAACCTATACATTTCAATACAAAATAATATAATCAAATGTTCAAATTATAACTATATAAATAATTTAGAACTAAAATATAACATTTTTCAATATTAAATTACCTAACACAACTCCAATGCAATTTACCTTGACTTCTTGTACATCTCACAAAATCCATGTAAAAATATCTAATAACAATTTTTTAAAAAAATATTAAAAATTTTCTTTCTTCAAGAGAAGCACATGAAGCTTTTACCAAATGCATTGGGTGGTCTGGTTCAGTGGGGTCCATAATTTTTCCCCTAAAACAAGGAGTGGGCTCACACAATAGCAGAAACAGCTGGGTCTTCTTCCTCTTCTCATCACCATCATCATTCAAATCTTCTTGGCAAGATCTGATCTTTTTCTTCTCTTCTTTTCTTGCATAGACTTTGGTGCTCCTGCAACTCTGCAAGTTCTAATCTTTTTTGTTTGTTTTGTGGAACTGAAAGCACAAAAAAGATAGCTTAGCTCTTTTGAGATCTGGGCTCTTCTTCACTTCCAGGTAACTTTACTATTTTACTAATATCTTTTTTCCATTAATGGGTCCCCAATTTTGGATGGAATTTGGTTCTTGGTCACTGAGTAAATTTTACTGTGCTTTTATTTATTAGCTTTGTGACTTTCCTTGTTTGAATGAATCTCTATGGATTTCAGTTCTATGTTGAAATTTGAATCATGGGTTCTTGTTTTGTTTTTTTCATTTGGGTTTCAAAATCTTGCAATTTCTGAGTCAGGATGATGCACTGTTTTCTTGGAAGCTGGGAATTTGTGAGTTGGGTTCTGAAGTTATGGACTTTTTGGTGTTTGGTTGCTTAGAAAATGTAGTGAAGAGGATAGAAATTGAGGTTTTTTTAGACCTGAATCAACTAACTGTCCAAGTTTCTTATTCCTCTGTTTTGCCTTGATATTTTGGTTCCTCATGATGTGAATGGTGGTGTTCTGTTTATGGCAAATCAGTTCTCTTTTTCTTTTCTTTTTTCAATCTGGGTGATGCACCATTTTCTTGAAGCTGGGAATTTGTGAGTTGGGTTCTAAACTTCTGGACTTTTTGGTGGTTGGTTGCTTAGAAAATGTAGTGAAGAGGATAGAAATTGAGAATTTTTTAGACCTGAATCAACCAACTAAGTTTCTTGTTTCTCTTTTTTGCCTTTCTAATTTGGTTCCTCATGGTGTGAATGGTTGTGTTTATGTCAAATCAGCTCTCTGTTTTTTTTTCCTTTTCCATTTGGGTTTCAAAATCTTGCAATTTCTGCATCTGGGTATTGCACCATTTTCTTGAAGCTGGGAAGTTGTGAGTTGGGTTCTAAAATTCTGGACTTTTTGGTGTTTGGTTGCCTAGAAAATGTAGTGAAAATGATAGAAATTTAGAATTATGTTGTGTTCATGGCAAATCAATTATAATTTTTGGGGTTCAGTTGCTTAGAAAATGTAGTGAAAATTATAGAAATTGAGAATTTTTGGGACTTGAATCAACCAACTATCTAAGTTTCTTATTTCACTGTTTTGCCTTCCTAATTTGGTTCCTCATGAAGTTAATGGTTATGTTGTGTTCAGGGCAAATTAGTTCTCTCTTTCTCTCTCTCTCTCCTCCTTTTTTTTTTTTTTTAAATCTGGGTTTGAAAAACTTGCAATTTCAGCAACTTGGTGCTGCACCTTTTTCTTGAAACCTGGGAATTCATGAGTTGGGTCCTTAAATTCTGGTTTTTTTACAGGACTGGTTGCTTGGAAAATGTAGTAAAAATGTTAAAATATTGAACTTTTAGGACATGAATCAACTTTACCAACTTTTCTGTTTCTTTGTTTTGTTCTTGATTGATAATTTGGCTGCTGATGAAGTTAGTGGTTTTGTTTATGACTTTATGGTAAATCAGTTATCAGAATTTATGAATGTTAAAGATCTCATTTACTTGTCTATTTGTCTTTGGTTCTCTTTATTTGATTATAAATGTTGTAACTGAAATTGTTAATTATATGAACTGATTTTGTTGGAAACTAGGTGTAGATATTGCAATTTTTGTTCTTTTTCTTCTAATTTTATACTTTTTAGGGCCTAATTGAGGAATGATAAGGAGATGGGAAAAGGAAATTGGTTTTCAAGTGTAAAGAAAGCTCTCAGCCCAAATTCCAAGGAGAAGAAAGACCAGGTTCTAAGAAAATACGCGTTGCTTGTTTGAAATAATTGGGTTTTCTCCGTGGAATTGGAAGAGTTTTGTTGATATGTTACTATATTTGACTGTTTCTTTTATGCAGAAATCGGGTAAATCAAAGAACAAATGGTTTGGGAAGCAAAAATATCCGGCTTCCAATTCGGCTTCTTCAGAGGCCGTAACGGTACAGCCGTTGCCGCCTATTCCTCCTCCAGAAGAAGTGAAATTAACTAATGCAGAGAATGAACAGCACAATCATGCTTACTCGGTCGCAGTTGCCACTCCTTCAGCTGTTGAGGCCGAAGTTTCTGCTCCTCCAGTGGCCGCAAAGGTTGTTCAGCGCGCTAGAACCGCTCAGTTTGCGGGGAAATCTGAGGAGGAAATAGCGGCAATCAAAATTCAAACAGCATTCCGAGGTTATATGGTATGGTTCATCTAAAATGTCATGTTTCATAGGTCATCTCAATAAGCCGACTTTAGGTTTCATATTTCCAAATCTATGTTTGGGTTTGACTAGAGTTGACAATTATTAAATGTGTTGGGTTCTCTAACACGAACATGATTACTAAATGTGTTGGGTTCTCTAACATGAACACGAAAATGTGAGCCCAAACACGCTAATTTCCTGTCGTGTTACGACACGACTTGCCAACTATAGGTTTGACAAAGAAAATACTTAAGAAAATGAGTTGGAAGGTTGTTTATTGTGCTGAGAAATCATACTTCATGAAGCCAAAGAGAGTTTATATCAGCGAATTTGGTTGAACTTAAATATTTTTTTCTCCTATGATCATACTTTTTCGAGTGTTTTGTATTGGATTTATGTTGTTCTATTTTATTGAATGCACTAAATAAACAAAAGTGTATCAAAGATTTCAAAATATATGCAATGCATGGACTTCATAGTTCATACATGACACGCGTTTGCTATTTATTTTTCTCAGTCAAGAAGAGCCCTACGGGCTTTAAGAGGGCTGGTCAGGCTGAAAACACTAATGGAAGGGTCTGTTGTGAAACGACAAGCTACAAATACCCTCCGATGCATGCAGACGCTAGCCCGCGTACAGGCTCAGATTCGGTATAGGAGGATGAGAATGTCGGAGGAGAATCAGGCTCTCCAGAGGCATCTCCTACAAAAACACGCAATCGAGCTTGAGAAGTTGCGGGTATCTTTCTGTCATTTCCTCTATTTTACCATATCGTTCCCACGTTCTTCAATATATATAAATTCAATCTGTGAATGTGAAACGTGAATTCCCACATACCTGAATTATAAAATATATTCATCATTGCTTTGCGACCCTCATTTGGATTAGCGTGCCTACAGTGGACTTTGTCTGTGGATTGTGCCAAACTAGGCGGTTTTCAGCTCCGTCTTTTCTGCTTGAAATGACTCGTTTTTACCGTGTAACAGATTGGGGAGGGATGGGATGACAGCATACAGTCAAAGGAACAAGTTGAAGCTAGCCTACTAAGCAAGCACGAGGCGGCCATGAGAAGAGAAAGAGCTTTGGCTTATGCATTCTCTCACCAGGTATTCTGATCCTCGTATTATTTTACGTATTTGTTGCGCCCAAAAAGTGGATTATATTTAATTGGAGACTATTGTCATGGGACAGTATTTAGTTGTGTTGTGTTATTTTTCAACTAAGTAGTTACATCAATCTAATAAAACAAACGCGATATGCCAACCACTAATAAGACTTGACTAAGATATGTTGTGTATCATTTTTATTTTGAGCCATAAATCTGTATATCTCCATTCTCAGGGTCTCGGCCATGTTTCTTTTTCTTTTTTCCTTCTCAAGTCATGGTATCGGAACTTTCTGTTTATCTTGTTCGTTTGTCACATTGACATGAACTCTATCAGTTTTTGAAGTTTTTCAAAATAAAATGAAGCTCCTAACATCTGTATAGAGCGCAGTAAACTGTATGATTCTTTGAAAAACAATCAAATTTGAAGTATGCGTGGGGCTTAGCTATATATGTTTTTCTCTCTTATTTTTTCTCGTATGTGTTTTGTCTGCTGATAATGATAACGAGGTATCTTGGTGATCTCGTTATTATTGATCAAGTTCATGAATCAAGAATGGGGAATAGCGTTTGGATTAGAATTTTTGTTTGGAAATGAGAAATATGAATCATGAATGGAAATGAGCCAAAGCCATTTTCATGACGAACCTCGTTCCCATTCCTCATTTCAAAACAAATATTTCAATTCCAACGCTACGTAAATGTCAATGAACCAGGTTCTGACTCTGACCTTGCTCGACATTTTCTTGCAGCAAACACGAAAGAACTCTTCAAAATCCACCAACCCTATGTTTGTGGATCCCACCAACCCGACATGGGGTTGGAGCTGGCTGGAAAGATGGATGGCTGCCCGACCATGGGAGAGCCGAGGCACAATAGAAAAAGACCTCAACGACACTGCATCCATGAAGAGCGCAAGCCAAAGCATTTCCGGAGGCGAAATCAGCAAAGCTTATGCCCGTTTCCAGCTCAATCCCGACAAGCAATCCCCAACGTCCGCCCAAAAGCCTACCCGTCCTGCCAACTTCCGCTCCCCTTCCACTCCCTCCAAGCCGGCTTCTCCAAGAGTCGCAAGAAAACTGAAGCCATCAAGCCCAATGGGCAGCTCGTGGGGCCCAGACGAGGACTCCAAGAGCACGATAAGCATGCAATCCGATCGTTTTCGAAGGCACAGCATTGCAGGCTCATCAGTGAGGGACGACGAGAGCCTGGCAAGCTCTCCATCACTTCCGAGCTACATGGTGCCAACAGAGTCTGCACGAGCCAAGTCCAGGTTGCAATCTCCGGCGGAGATAGAGAACAATGGGAGCAACGGGACACCACCGGAGAAAGGATCCGCGGGGGTCGTCAAGAAACGGCTCTCCTTCCCTCAGTCACCGGCTAGGCTACCAAGGCGACACTCGGGTCCTCCCAAGGTGGACACGAGCATCGTTGTTGCGAACGGCGCGAGCAATTGAAGAGCAAATAAGGGAGTATTTTTTAAAATTTAGCTATGAGAAGAGAAAGATCAATAATGGTTTATTTAACACATTGTTATGGTGAAAAAAGCTTTATTTTTTCTTACTAAAGATTGTTTAACTTAACTTATGTATTTATATTTTTCAGAGTTCTCTTTGTCTCTGCATATTTGTTTGTGGTTACATCTCAACATTTGTGATTGTAACATTTCATTATTTTCTCTGTAAACATATGGCTGTTTCTGTTTAATTTCTTGACTGTGCAGAGTTATGTATAATTTATTTAATTTTTTTTTGTTGTTTAATCTCTCTTTTTTCTTTTCAATTATTAATTTTAGCGTGCCTTTGGTTTGATAATTTCTGATATGGGCAATCTTTCTGTCCAGTTTAATTCGATTAGTTTTAATTTTATTTACCGGTCTACGAACCGAGTTGCTGATGCTTTAGTTAGGTACTCGAAACACTCGCTAGATTTATTTTTTTGGGAAGGACATTATGGGCCGGACGAGCTTACTATCTTGTTGGAGTTTGATTTGATTGATTTATACAATTTACGGTTCTCTAAAAAAAATATTAATTTTAGTGCTTGCTCACCTGACAAATTTAACATTTTTCAATAAGGTTGATAATTTAAGTTATAACCCGTGACATAACACAAATTAAAGTAGTTTTGGGTTCATCTATAAATTTTTAAATATATCATGAAAAAATGACTCATATATATTGAGCATGTCAAATATATGTGATCATGTCGGCTCAACGTCGATCCATTTATTAAAATGTGTCGAGTTTGAAACCAATAGTTCAAATGTGTTTGTCGTGTCATATCACGTTCTTGTCTTGTTACTCAACTCGTTTAATAATCACGCTGAATTCGATTTTAACTGTTTAATATAATATTAAACTTTCAACAAAACAAGAACTCCACCCATATTTTACGGACATTTAAACTAGAGCCGATATTTTTATCCCAAGCTTGCGAGCCTCCAACACTCGATATGACGGTAGCCCGATCCAATCAACTTTCGAGTCACGTTGGATCGATAACCCACACGAATTACACTTAAAAAGTGAAATCCAACTTACTTCGTGGCCCGAAATTCAAATGAACACGAAGTCATCTCGAATCATATTCAGATTAGCTTTATCCACCCGAACGTAGAAAATTTGAACCCAACCTAAAACCCAAAATTGCCCCCTCTAATTTAGACCACAACTTATATACGTACATAACTTAAGGCAAACAATGAAAAACGCTGATTCTAGATCTTTCGAGAAAACCCCAGGTGGCTCTCGACATATTATAGTTGGAAAAAAACGAAAGCCGCAAAAACCCTAAAAAAACCGAACTTGATACAATCAGCCAAAAGTCGAATCCTTGCAAGTTCGTCTTTCAATTCATCGTCGAGCTCTGGAGAATCGTCAAGATATGGTGAGTTTCAATCGTATTTTTCTTATCAATATTAAAAATTATTTGTTTTTTTTTTCTTTCGCGGTAAAAGAAACGATTTTTATTGTTAGGGTTCGTTTTATTTGCTGTTTCTGCTATTATTGCTTTGCGCGTGATTACGGATCTGTCGTGTTATCTGAATCCCCTGTTTGGTTATCGAGAAATGGTCGGGAAATAATAGATTGTTGTTGAAACTGTTAATTTTTTGTTTTTGAGTTCATATTTTCTGTCACTGAGGAAAAATGTGCATTTCTTTGTCTAGATGTTTGATTTGCAGTTTTTGGGCAGTTTATTTGTAGAAAACATCTGGAGATAGCATTTGATTTTCATGGTGTTAGAGATTGAAACATGATAGGGTGTGAATAAAAAATTGGTGAGGGAAAGATAGTTTTTTCCATGAAATAGTAGAGGGAATATTGTATCAGATAAGTTGGGTTCTTACCATAAAATTGTATAGTTCATGAAGAATGATAATGATATTGATGATATGAAAATTTTGCTATCGGTTTTATTTGGTAACGGTTTAGAGTGGAGATTTCGATAACGAGTAATACTATGGAGATAGAATCTAGGTTTAGGTGAAGTAATTAGTAGGAACAAATTGCCAAGAACTTTTCGTGTATACAAATTATACCATATGGCAAGTGCTAGACAGAATATTGTAAGGCTATTAACAATTTAAAATTGTTATATCTACAATATTACTTGAAGTTGAGCTGTTGCAAAAGGTTCTGATTCGATGGCCTCCTATCTTTTGATTGCACTGAGTACTTGTGATTTTGTTTTTTGACCCTTCACAACCTCAAGGATCCACTCCTTTGCATGGGCACAATCGTGTGCTTATAGTGAATGAAAATCACGTCACTATTGTTCATGCTAAAGCTGTCTTTCCACCTTTTAACGCGTTCATAACATTAACTAACCGATTCAGTGTACTGGGTTTAATGTTCTCTTTGATGTCGGACCCTCTTTCTATACCACCTCATTGTCTCAGTAGCCGTGAAACTTAATTGATCTTTGGCCCGAAGCAAGTTAATTGCCTAGGTAAATGCTCGTCTCTGGCAATCTCTGGTACCTATGCCACATCCATTGGGGTCTTACGTGCCTTTCTCTTTATTTTGTGCCTTTGTGAATAGAGCTGAACTCAGTCAGCTCTTTTAAAATTTGAAATCAGGATTCTGCTCTGCCAAAGTGAAAGGACAAATGAGAGTCATACACAGCTGAAAATGTTTTAATTCATGAATCGTGATAGTGAAGAATTGTTATTTTTGTATCTACCCGTTTGGTTTGATCTATGCAGTTTCATGTTTGGATTTTGTTAACTATGTTCCGTTATAACCCACACCCTGAACTAATGATTCTTATTTATATATCGAACTTGCTTCAGACCACTCCATTGATAGCTGGTATGGCTGTAGCTGCTGCAGCTTATGCTGGCAGATGTGGTATCCTAGCGTGGCAGGCATTTAAAGCTAGACCACCAACAGCGAGAATGCGCAGATTCTATGAAGGTGGTTTTCAGCCCGTCATGACGAGGAGGGAAGCAGCTCAAATACTTGGAGTAAGGTATGTTCCACTTTTTACATAAACCATGGAATTGATCTTCATTGATAATAAGTACAGGAAGGGTCTAAATTCTTAATACGTTTTGTTTGATGTGTGTAAGTGAGATGCAAGGATTAGACTGTTTGGGAAAAGTAGGTTAAATTACTTCTGCACACCCTGGACGTCAAGTTTTTTCAGTCAATCCCTATCCCAGTTTTTTTTTTTCTGACCTTCGATTGAGCGGATTAAAGTTTTACACCACTGTAAAGAATTCTTATGTTGAATAATTCAAAATTTTACTAATTTTGACATTGAAATAGTAGTTTTTTGTGAAAAATTACTCCTTTCTTTTGTATGTTTTTTTGGAGACAAGTTGCTCGCTAGATTGTAAAGAAAACGAAGAAAAATGAAGAGAAATGAGAGTTAGAGGTAGCAATTTAGGAGTAACATCTTAGAGAATCTCCAAGAAAAAAAAGGATATAAATCCAATCGAGGAATTTCTACCTTTTCATTCCTTTCATGAGAACACCATCTTCACCGAACTGAATATTTTTGCTCGGGTTTGTTCTCTTCTAACAGGGAAAGCACTCCAATAGAAAAGGTTAAGGAAGCACACAGGAAGGTGATGGTTGCAAACCATCCCGACGCAGGAGGAAGCCATTACCTTGCATCCAAAATTAACGAGGCGAAAGATATGTTGCTCAGGAAAAGCAAGGGCACTGGCTCTGTATTTTGATCCGATTAAAGGTCCAATTAGAGTGTAACTATTCAGCAAGTTATGTTAGTTTTGCTACTAATCAAGTAATTTCTTGATCAAATATGAAGAGACAATAATTTGTATACCAATTTGTACTGTTGTTACTGTTCAAGAAGAGTCATATGCTTGGTTTTTCACTGTGTTTCTGATAATATTTGATTTGTGTGAATATGGTCACTGATTTGGTTTTATTTAAATTTAGCTCCCTTAAAATCTATTTTGCTTTGCTTTCAAAACAAGAAATCTATTTTGTTTTAATTTGATTCTCTGAATATTTATATATTCTAAGCTATCCGTGAAACACAAAAACTAAGATAATGTAGTAAAGGTTTTAATTTTTATTTGAATGTCTAGGAAAATAAGATATATATGATGTTTTAAAATTATCATTATTGGATTGATTTACAAAATCTGATTGGCAAATATGGAATTATCCTCTTTCCTCAATTAAGTTTAATATATCCAAATTTTTAGAAATTTCAAGTATGGGTTTCAATTAAATTACATATATAATATTTTAAAATTATAATAATTTGGTTGGTTTACAAAATCTTAGGGGGTAATTTATGGAATTAAAAAATATTCTCTCAATTCAAATAAATTAAACATATCCGAATTTCAAATATCATGGGATGTGTAATTCTAATTAATTACACTAATGAAGAAATCAAACAAAAGCTCCTTAAATTAATAATTTTAAAACAAAACGGATTGATCTGGTAGCAGAGTGGCAATTTGAATCCAAATTCATGTCTTTGAGATCTAATTCGACATAAAATCGATTCGATAATTTTTTATCGGGTAAATCCGCACACCGCTCATTTTGTACCAAAAGCTCTAGTTTTAACTTGATTCAATCCGTGAAAATATTGTCTGACGCTCTTTCGATCAGATTACATTCGAATTACTCCTTATCAATCAGATTCTGAATAAACCTGATATGAACCCGATCCAAAACCTGAAATGTTACCGTTGCCTGATAGTCAAGATCCGATTCAAAGTTTGGAGTTAATTGTTGTGAGAGTCACCCTTCAAATCGTCTGGTGTGAAAATAGTTTTGAGGTATGCACAAAAACTGATACCATGACACCCTTATCAATATATAACTAAAATAAAACAAAAAAAATAGATGTGAAAAAATTATGTATTTAAAATCATGTAACATTATATATGACTACAAAGCTTGGAAGAACAGATGTTGGATTGAACACTATGAGCTCCTCTCCCTTATGTGCATCACTCATCACAGAATCATGACCAATCCTTCCTGCAATCACTCTGCACATTGCTATGGCCTTCCTTCCATTAACCCCACATTCCATTAATGCCACCTTCTGGTGTGCTCTCCAACTATTCTCATTGAACCTTATGCTCTTCATTTTCATCTTCTTCTTCTTCTTGCTCTTGTTCTCTTCTGCTCCCAATAAAACCATATTCATCATTATGCACAGTCCACACCTTTTCTTGTCACAAGTTCTTGAAACTCCATTGATCCCAAGAGAACAAGTGACTACAGCTCCATGGAATGCTAGGAACTCGTTTCCATCAACGGTCAATTTCTTCTTCGTCTGTTTCTTCTCCTCAGACTCGTTCCCATCAACGGTCAAATTTTTAGTGGCCGCCTTGAGCTTCACCATTTCTCTGTGCTCATTATCAACGGTCAATTTCTTTGTCTGTTTCTTGATGTTCATCATTTCTTTGTACTCTTCAAACTCATTCCCATCAACGGTCAATTTCTTCTCGCCCGCCTTGAACTCATTTCCATCAACGGTCAATTTCTTCATCTGTCTCTTCTCTCTCGCGGCCGCTCTGAGCTTCACCATTTCTCTGTACTCCTCGAACTTGTTCACAGCATCAACTCCATGGTTCACCACAAGAATTTGCTCGATCTTTGGACTCGACTTTTGGTCCCAACCCATCACAAAAATGTTCTTGACACTGTGGAACAAACAGCCTCCCTGAGCCAACGAGAAGACCGAACAAAGGCTCGAAGCTGAGACCTCTTTTTGTGCTCTTAACATAAGAGGAGATGGTATGTCAAGTTTGGATCTCGTAGAAGCAACTTGTTGGTCAGAGTTCTCTGGTTTTTTCTCGGAGTTTGGTTGGTTTTGGTTTTGAATGTCTTTTGGGTTTGGATAAATATATTTCTGTTTTTGTGGATTTAGTGTTTGCTTGTGGTTGAAGCAATTGATGGAGGTTCTAGGATGGCAAATCAAGATTGCCATTGAAGCTGCCAAGAGACATTTTTCAGCCATTCTTTGCTTGTTCTCTTTGATGAGAATGGTTTTGTGTTCTTGGTTGCAGAGGGATTTCAATACACAATATAGATGAATCTTAAGATATCAAGGAAGAGAGTTTTATTTTCTAAAAAAAGAAAGATTTTAGTTAATTTAATATGTTTCCTCCCTTAATTACCTCAATTTTGGAAAATACAAAATGTATTGCATGATTAATGGGGAAATGGCAAAATTTGAGGGTATGATTTAATTAAAAATGTAATTAATTTCATAAGTGTTCCTATTGCTATTTAATAGGATAAAAGTTGTGGACAATATATGCTATTATTTTTACCGATTTATAACCATGATTCGATTTAAAATTATAAAAATTTGGGAAACATAATAATATATTTTTTGGTCCATTTATTCTATTATATTTTGGAGCTATTTTGTTTGTGCAGTACATTTCAAAATGTTGGAATGGTTTGACCCATAGAAGCATTATGTCATTTATATGAGTACCTCGTCTCAATGAATGAGTTCGATTTAAAGTATAAAACAATTATAAATGGTTAAAATCTATCTTCTATAACATTCTTATCATTTCAGTACATACTACGTATGAAAACTCTAGCATCTAAATTTTGTTGTCTTGAACAAGGAAATGCCAAATCCATTTTCCAAGGTTGCATGCATTCAAAAGTTTTTGTACTACTTTCAACTTGGTTTGTTGGTAAATTTATCTCAATATTCATAAAATTTCAATACCAATATCAATATATTACAATAAATAAATGCATAAACATATTATTTACATTTTATCAGTAAAATGAATATAATGCAATGCGCTAGATGATGTTATATGTTTAACCATAAAACATAAATTCGTTTGAATCTTAATATAACACGAACAATTTGTTAATTTCTAAATTGAACTAGCGATGATTGCTACACACCAATTCAATTGGCTCTCATCAAAAGGATTAATGTTAACTTTTGGTTTGACTAACGTAAACTATATTTAGTTGCCAATAAGTCCACTTTTAAAACATATATATTTAGTAACAAAAATTAACATTTTCTTTCAAATTTTTTGTCAAAAACATAATTTTGTAATTAAAATTCAAAACTTGCAAGCTACAATGGGTTCCATGACATTTGTAGAAGTGTTGCTGGCCGTTTTTGTTCCTCCAGTTGGTGTTTTTCTTCGATATGGTTGTGGGGTATGTTTCTTTTAATTTCTCAATTAATTATTTTAAGAATTGAATACATATTAAAATTAATTTTTGATTATTTGATTTTTGAATTAATAATTGCAGGTGGAGTTTTGGATTGATTTATTGCTTACATTCTTTGGTTATATTCCTGGAATTATATATGCAATTTATGTCATTGTTGTATAATAATTTAGATTATTTTGTAATTTGAATTTAAATTAGATGTATAATTTGTAGCCAATTTAGGTATTGTTCTTTTTTGTTATTATTACATATTCATTTTTATTGTGTTCTTAAATTTTCTTCAAGACATGAACGATAATTTGAAGACGGTTTCCGTTTTGAAGCAATTTGCGTTTCTATTTTTCTGTTTTGTTTTGTGCTGCCCAACAATCGATTTTTTAATTAAATTTAAAACTAATTAATATTTAAATTGAAAATAATGCGATTTTCAGATTTTTAAGATACATTTATAAATCATTCTTTTATTTTGTGGGAAAGATCATTCTTCGCTCGTAGATGGGTTTAATAGAGATATGTTGTCTTCATTCATACTTGAGCATATATTTTATCACCGTGTCATGTTGGAGAATTAAACGCGTTTAGTAATCGTGTCGTGTTAAGATTTAAAAAAATGCACTCATGATAATTGATTAGTTGTGTTGTATCACTCCCAACATGAACATTTACATATATAATTGTAAATCAACCATATTAGTGCGCTTAATTCAAACTTGTTAGTTATATTGTGCGGATTGTGTTGAATTGTGTTCATGTCACAACCCATTTGGCTAGTAAGTTATAGGTGTCTTGTTCGTGATGAATAGTACAACACACAATACATCTCGAACACGTCGACACAAACACGTACGCAAACAATCAACTCTACTTGTATATTTTAAGCGGGACATTTCAATATCACAAGTTCTCTATTTTCATCAAATCTAAACCCGACTCAAAACTCAAATATTTAGCTCTCACTTTCTTTAAACTTTGTCATATTAATAAGATATAAGCTTTGTGTGCCAATATATATACATACATATATATATATATGTAATGAGTGAGATGGACCGACCCACTTAATTAGCAAAGACAGTGAACATTGGGTTGTCAATTATCATGTGATATCCAAATCAAAAGTTGAACAAGAAAATGGGTTGTTATAATGCTTTTTTTTTTCTTCATTAGTTGCTGAGGAAATGATCAAAAACCACAAAGATATCAAATTATTACTTGTTGCTTCCATTGCAAGCAAAGCAAAGCCTTACTTGTATATGCCATTGCATTATCCTCACTTCATGTCATTATCTTATCATCTTATTGCAATTACTTTGATTTTGTATGTAAATTTGCAAAACAACCTCTAACTTTTTTTATATTATAATCTATCAGTACTTTTAATATAAAAAATCCGAAATGAAGAATAAAAGTACAAAAATCCCGAGAAAAGAAAACAAAACTATCAACCCAACAAACTACACGGGTTGAACACCATGAGTCAAAAGAAGAGGAGGCCGATCCAACAGCCCCCATGCTATGCCAAAGAGCACCGAATCTTCCAGTAGAAGAAACAAAACATTGGCTACCATGAACCTGCCATATGCTACGACAGTCGAAAGAAGTAAGATTTTGGAGTAGAAATAATACGTTATTGATAATGAGGTGAAAAAAATACAATTTATGTTGGATCGTCAAACAATGATCAATACAAAAAAAATATTGTTTATACTTTAATTTAAAGTGTCGAATTTCTAATTCTAAAACTTGACGTCAATTTTTTAGTGTATTTTTAATTTTTCTCGACTGTACTAGCGTTTATTTGAATGATTCAACCCAAAAATATTATAATAAATTCTCCCCCTAAAAGCTTGCAAAATTATGATTGTATCAATAATGGTATATATGGGGTTGGTTAATATGGTAGCTGCATTGACCCACTTGGATTGATTAGTGAAAGTCTAAAACTATTGAATGATAGTTCCAAGGTTTTGGATACTACAAACCATAGAAATTGGGATCCACATGCTATTTATGGATTTGAATCTATCCATAAAAGCTTGTGCAAAACCAGCTATTTTTTGGGGTTAAATTTGAAGAACCAATGCTATTTTTGATTCCATGAACACTAGTTGATAAATGAGTGTGTCATGTGTGGGAACATGAATGTAAGTTTGGATTAATTTCAACATTTCTCAAGACTTTTGATTATTTATAGATAATAGTTTAAATTAGTTATTGTCAGTTAATCAACAATGGAGTAGCATTTCAAATTTCAAAATTGAAATGAAGTTGTTAACATGACGTCATTTCTATTATATGTACTAAATTTGCATAGGAAAACAATAAACAATTGAGTTTCATACATGGAGAGTTATCAATTTTTTAAACTGGACTCCGAGGCGCTCAAAACTCGACACGTAAATGCGAGTTTGGTCACATAAAATGTATCCGGTCTTTAGTGGGTTGTTTTAGTATTATTTTTTGTTTAAAAATGTTAAAAGTTGGACAAATTCATAATGTAAAATTTGAAAATTGACATGTTTTATGACCCAAAACCCGCAATTCAAACGAGCCCACTCTCATTTGTTGGGTCGGGTTCAGCTTACACACTGACAAATCCAATTAAAATTTGAATTGTCACATCTATTTTCATAACAACTAGTATTTAACCCCAACTTTGCTTGGGTATACACTATAAATTATATTTGATTGTTTTAGATACATTTAAAAAAATTATAATCAATTTT
>JAYMTF010002088.1:0-19672 GCA_036897485.1 Pelargonium nanum | reverse complement strand
GTACTAGATTGAGTTTCACGCCAAACTTTGGGTACCAAAAAAACCTTTATCCCAAACCTTGAGCAACAAAGTCAAACATGTAGCAATGATATAAGAGAATATGCAATACGACTCTCTTCCCTGGAATACAACAACCAAACATAATACGAGGAGATCATTGTTGAACCCACGTGATCATATCCATAGGATCATGACGAGCTATGGTCTATAGTAACGCCTAGGTGGTAATACTACGACAAAACCAGGGCATCCTCAATTAATTTAATCATCTCGATCTCCTCCCAATATCTCGAGAAGACAATGTCTGACACTACAAGAAAATTTGTGATTTGCTAGGAAATTTTGCGAGGCAACACATTTCCTTGCAAATATCGCCCTAGAAAAACTCAATTTGCTAGGCCTTTTGCACTACACATTATCATTTAAATATCATTTTCTGTCAAATATAACTAACATAATGAGTTTTGCAAACCTTAGATAATTCTGTAAAGATAAATTTTGTTGATGGTAATTAAGTGTCAAAAGTGAATAGTTAAGAGTAGTCCCCCGCAATCACGTTCATTTGTATTAAACTTGAATCCAAAGCATTTTATTTGTACTAAAAGTATTTGTATTATTGCTTCAAAAAAAGTATTTGTATTATTATTTAGTTTTATAATTCTATTGTATTTCATATTACCGGTAATAAGAGCAGGTTATTTATCCTTTTTCCTTTTTTTTTTTTTTTTACTTTTATTAATTACATAACAAAAACATATGTTTACCTGAGCTACACTGGCTAAAGGTATAATTGTGATTCTCTCTTAAATAACAAACCCTATTCCTAAAACCCTCAGCTCTCTCAAATTGAGTCCAATATCATGGATCCTGACGGCAACGGAGAATTCAAGCGATTCGACGTTGTATCGGACGACTCCGATCACGTCTACGTCAACACCAACCGGAGCAACAGCACCGGCAATGGAGTCCAAAAGAAGAAGATCATGCAAGAGTGGCGGTTCCTGGAGAAGCACCTGCCCGATTCGATCTACGTTCGGGTCTACGAGCACCGGATCGATCTCCTCCGGGCCGTGATCGTCGGCGCCGCCGGGACGCCCTACCACGACGGCCTATTCTTCTTCGACTTGGCCTTCCCGCCGGACTACCCGAACCGGCCACCCCTGGTCTGCTACCGCTCCTACGGGCTCCGGATCAACCCGAACCTGTACGCGAGCGGCCTGGTCTGCCTGAGCCTGCTCAACACCTGGTCCGGGAAGAAGACCGAGAGGTGGAACCCGAGAGAGTCCACGGTGCTGCAGGTTCTGCTCTCGATCCAAGCCCTGGTTCTCAACGAGAGACCCTACTTCAACGAACCGGGTACGGGTACGGGTAAGGGCCTGTCGTTTTGGGAGAAGAAATCGAATTCGTACAATGAGAACGTGTTTTCGTTGTCCTGCAAGACCATGCTGTTTCTGCTCCACAAATCGCCCAAGAATTTCGAGCCGTTGGTGAGCTCCCATTTCCGGGAACGAGCGGCGGCGATCGTGTCGGCGTGCGACGAGTACAGGCACGGGCGTGCGCGAGTCGGGTACTACAAAAACGATGATGATGATGATGCGAGTGATGGGAGGATGATCCAGGTTTCGAGTAAATTCAAGGGTTGTATGCGGCAGTTGTATCCGCAGTTGATTTGTGCTTTCCAGAAGAATGGGGCTTCCTTGGAGAATTTGAATTTGAATTTGGAGGTGGAGGATCCAAAAACCAGCACCCGTTTGGCTGGAAAGAAGAAGAAATGGGGGCTTGTCAAGTCCATTGTTGGGACGGTGAAGAAGCTTCTGGGGTTGAAGAAAAGCATTACGGCTTCTTCTTGAGTAAAAGGGGATATAAGTGTAATTTTATTTAGTACAGTTAGATATATGTTGAAGGATAGGATGGAATGACTCCTTGAATGGGATGTCACACTCTTTGCATTTTAGGTTTAGAAAACTAATAACACTTTTTATATGCTTATGAATTTTACTTTAGTTTAGGATATTTTTCTTATAATACACAACTCTTTGTTTGGGGCTATGAGTTTAATACATTTTGGGTTAGATGGTTTGACCTCTCTTGCACTGAAATCTTATTGGGTATAGCCTCTAATTAGGATTGTGATTTGTTTAATATTTTACTAACAATTTTTATTTTTATTTACCCTATCAATATGTATCAACAAGGTGGTCCACGTGGGTCTGATGTTGCTTTTGATTTATTTTTAAATCAGGCGAACCCAAAACGACGCTGCTTTTGGATGTCATTTGAACAATTAGGACAAGATCGATTTGAGCTCGAGGAACGAAATTAACGCGTCAGTCTGACCACCAACAAGAAAGCCAGTCAGACGTGGTTGACTTGTTCTGACCAGTGCGACATCGATGTAAATAACGTGACATATTCAACTCATAAAAAAAGAGGAAAAAATCAAAGACATTGAAATGCTAAACCACATAGAATTTACAAACAAACTAATATAACTTTAAAATGCGCACACATCTCAAGAAATGCCACTCATGCGCGAGTAGTCGAAGCAAAAAATATATTGTAACAGAAATATAAATATGCCCCTACATGACCGGCATCAGATCATCATATGGGCCCACTCGAGTTATCATAGGGGCCCAACTTGCAACATCAATCCCACAAGGTGAAAGGTAAAAGTGAAAAACTCATTTGACTATAAATAGAAACACATAAGTAGGGCAAGTCAAACCCGATGAGTGCTTGTTCCCCAAACTTCAAATGAGTTTCGACAAGGATGAAATCAACAAGGTAATCTACACAGGGTAACCAACAACGTAGACGGGGCAGTCTTAACAATCAAGAGGTTTTTGAACTCCTAGGCAATAATTTTTGGTGTTTTTCATCAACAATCAAATATTTTCAAGTAAGAACGTGTTAGGCGTAGTAAACACAGCTAAGCCCACAACGTAAGATTCAGATAGCATACTTTTGATGGGCCCACAAGGACAAGGACGAGTCCAAAGTCAAGCTGGGAGAGCATTCCACATCTTCTTATTTAAGGACCATGAGCTATGCTATACAGTTCCCAAGAGAATATTTTCTTGATCATTAGTAACTTAGTATGCATCAGACGGGTCTTCATTAGAGAAGACCAACTTTTGCAGGATTCAATCGAGAGAAGGAAAGACCATCTCTTCAACGTGGAGTAACATTTGGTGAATTCGACATGAATAAAAAGAGGAACGACCGAGAAAATATGACTGGATCAGAGAAGCAAATGAAACTCTCACTTCATCCGGCCAGGTTTCCTGACCCAAGAAAGACCACGGACCTGACCAGCATACATGGTGCTCCATCTAAAAAAGTCCACGGACGGTTAATTTAGCTCCACTTTTAGTGCGAGGATGACATTCTTCCTGAAAGTTTCAGAACATATAGGCCAAAAACAGGAGGATCCCGAGAGAATGACCATGGAGCTCAAGACTTTTGCAAAGGATAAATCAACACCAAAGAAGATCGAGAGAAATTGTTGAAACGACTAGTTAATCAAAAACCCTGTAGAACTGAAAAAAATAAAAAAGAACAAAGAAGATCTATAGCTAACTGGAGTGACAAGATGGATATACTGATGAAAGAGTTGGAAAAAAACTCCCGACTTCAGCCATAATCCTAGATCTAGAGGATTATTCACCTTTTTTTTTAAGTATTTTTCGAGAGGTCTTCTTGCAGACTTCTAAATACCTAAGATACAAAAATATGATACCAAGAGAGATCCAGATGGCCCATAATTGAGTAGATATTTTAAAATTGATATTTTTTCTATCTAAAGAGGGCATTTAGACATCATACAATGGTCAAAATTACATGATAGTCCAACTATAAGATTATATTTTTTGTGAAATGTTTCAGTAGTTAATAAAGCATAACCCACACTTGGTTTGTGCAACATGTCATGCTTCACAAGAGGAGGATGATTATTGATTTGAAAAAAAAGGCATCATGACATGCATTTTATCTATGTAGCATGTTGTGTAAGCGTAATTGATTACAACATAGGATTTGTACAACATGAGATGCCAATATTATTTTGCCCAATCGTGGCACTTCAACAAGACATTTTGGTATGTTTTGAAAAAAAAAAAAGACATTTTGGTAATTGATCTTTATACTCTAAAAAACTAAATCCAACCTCCTTCACATACCTTTTATATATGCAAAACAAGTCCAAGCTCAATTTTTTATGAAGCCGTTCTATGCTAATCAACAATGTCAAGAAAAAATAATCTGAAACACCACAAGAAAAATAAGGGCTTAAAGGTCAAAAAGGTCCCCCGAACTTCTAAAAAGTCACTGTTTTAGTCCCTGAACTATGAATAAGCCACTTAGATCCCTGAACTTTGATATTTTGGGTCAAAATAGTCCCCGCCGTTAGTTAGAGTTAGTTTCTGCGTTAGTAGTGCTGATGTGGCGCTGACGTGGAATTGTAAATCAATATATTAAATTAAAAATTAAATATAAGTGACATCACTATGTGATTGGTAAGCTTTTCATTACTATTTTGCCCTCTAAACTTTACCTCTTTTATATTTTTACCATCTTCCTCCTTTTATTTTCCCACTTTTCTCAAATTCGCGGGACTGTTATTCTTCTTCCCCTATCCACCAAGGGCAATTTCTAGCTCCCATAACTTTTCGGTTTGTTAATCATGTTTGAATTTCTCTCTCGAATTTGTTCACTCTCTGACTCTCTATTAATCTGAACTCTCTTCGTGAAAAAAGTAGTGGTGATGGTTGAATCTATGTTTGAAATAAGAAACCCATAATTGCCATTTGGGCGTGGTGGTCACGGGCACGAATCAGCGCACCCATCACATGAGGTTATTGTGGCCGGATCTGGAAGCCAAAGTTGTGCCGTCGTGTTCTTCCACCACGCCTCCTCTTTAAATCCAAGCAAAACCCAAACTCACCACCGTGTTCAAATCTGGTTGTAAAAAGCCATCATCACTCTTTTACATCACCACCATGTATTCACCTACAACCGCCACTCCCAACATTCAATCTGTGTCTTCCATCTTTTTTTTATTTATATAAGTTTTGATTCAAATTTGCTTTTGAAAATCTGGATTTTGGAGATTGTTTTACTGATGGTAATTACGAAGTTTAATTTTGTTGAGAATGTTACAAAATGTGCATATGTTTTTTAAGTTTGGATTTCATGTGAATTCGGTTGTTTGCAGTTTAAAGCGGAAGTCTGCAGTTTTCCAACAACATAATCTAACATTTCACATAAATGAAGAAGAACAGACAAGTGTTCTATGAATTTGAAAACAAAAGGGGAAATAATTGAGGAAGATGGTAAAATTGTAAAAGATGTAAAGTTTAAAGGGTAAAATAGTAAAACATATACAATAAATTAGATTGTGACCAATCACATAGTGACACATATCACTTATATTTAATGTTTAGTATAAATATATATGTAAATGCCACGTGTATATTTTTTATTTAATATATTAACTTAAAATTCCACGTCAGCGCCACGTCAACACTACTAACGGAGAAACTAACTCCAACTAACGGCAGAGACTATTTTGACCCAAAGTATCAAAGTTCAGGGATCTAAGTGGCTTATTCAAAATTCATGGACTAAAATGGTAACTTTTTAGAAGTTCAGGGACTTTGACATTTAATCCAAATATAAAATAAAAGTGAGTTCTTCATCAAATCCTCATGTAACACTATCTATTATTCAATTTGGTGCGATGAGCAAGAACACACTTACAGTAGATTGAATACATATGCCATGAAAATGGTTTAATTATGACATTCTCTCTTGACTAGAGAATAGCGAGAAAGTCCATAATGTTATTAATCGAGGAAAGAGTCATCACTACAAGTCTTATAACTTGGGTACCACAATGCATTTTTAGACGTCATCAAGTGCTTGTGAAGTTTGAAGTCACCACCAATGTTTTGAGATTCGACATGATCAGATTATATGAGTTTTGCATATAAGATACTCCCCACACTCCATAAGATCTATCGAAAGGTGTTTTAGTCGAAATTTAGGAAGAAGATTGAGTTTGGAACATGCCATGAATATGAGCATCATGCTATGTCCATGGGATCCATAAGCATAGGTCAAAGGCCACGACCGTGCGACACCACATGACCACGACCATGGGTATCCTACTACTATCATGGAGATGGTCCATCTTGATCAAATTTCCTATTTTGAATAAGAAACTAGCACACTATCTTTTTTTTTTTTTTTTTTTTTTTTTTAAATACGAGTTCATTGAAACCCTAAAAAAAATTTTAGAGCCACTGCCAGAGATGTGTGTGCAGATTTGGACGTCGGAGATGTGTGTGCAGATCTGTTCTGCTCGTCCTCTTCTTCACCAGTGGCTGCTTCGCTTGCCGGCGTGTCTTGAAGCCGCTTGTTGTTCGTGACCGGTGGCTGCTCCATCTTCATCTCCTCCAGTCTGCTCCATCGTTGCTGTTGTTTGAGATGAGGAGCAGATCAGATCGTGAACCATGTCTTCGCCGTCCTTGGAGAGCTGTTCGCCGGAGAGAGAAAAGAGAGGCAGATATAGGCATTGAAGGGCAGGGCGGCAGAGGGGGAGCCGGAGATGGAGGTACAGGTGAGATGAGGTCTTCTTCTCCAATGGATAGGGTTGTTAAGAGATGAATTTTATTTTTATTATTAATTAAATTTTAAAATAAGAAAGATTGAAATTGAAAGGTATTAATGTCTATTAAACACTTAACTGACGAGGATATAAACATAATGGACTCTGCATAGTTTAGGGTATTCAAAAAAAAAAAAAAAAGGATATCCAAGTGCAAAAAGTGTCCAGTGCATGGTAGATACATGTAATTATCCCTTTATATTTTTTTTTGTTTGTGTTTGCTTATCTCTTCCAATACTTTAGGTGTAACCTTTCTGAACATCCTACCGAGTTATGAGATCTCCACTTACCTAATAGGCATAGTGGATGACAACTTGAGCTTCCATAAGCTTCTACCATGTATATATGTGTGATCGAGTACCTAATAAAATGCATGATAGAGGCGGTGTTGTCTTGACAATCTTTCAGGCACATATGAAGCGTCTTCTTAACCTTCTTATGGGAGTACAAGACACACAAAAAAAGAAAAAAACTATTTTAGTGCAGGAGTGGGTATGCACGATCTTTTTGTGGACACACATTCAAGTTCAACTAGTAAGACTCTCTCACAAGAGGTTTTCAAGAATGAAGATCATAACTTTTGTCTCTAAGAATAATGCAAATTAACTTGGTTTAGCTTGCAAATTTTAATCTAGCAGTCTCCTTTGTTATGTTGTTGTGGGGCCCGCCCGATATTGTGTGACTTTCCATCTTGAGCTGTTGACATTTTAGCAACGAAATTAATTTATAAGAAAATGAGTGACATCAAATGAGACTAGGTACAAGGTATTGTCCTAACAAAATACGTGAGAGTTGTTTTTTTAGCAATACATATATGAGTGTTGTTAAGCTCTATTGGAAATGTAAATTTTCAATTCCCTTTATCGGGGAGAAATGGAAGTAATTAGAAAGTGTGAGATTGAAAGAGAAGGAAGAAAAGGGCTGGCATTGGATGGGTGCCTTGAGAGTTGAGAGTAAAAGCAGATACAAGGACGAATTCCTCCGTTGCGCGTGAGGTAACGATCACGCGCTGTAATTGGCTAATAGTACCCACGCGCTTCATCTGCGCGTGGGTAAAAAATCAGTGTCCCCTCCCATATATAAAGAATTCAGATGATATTGATGAGATAGGAGAGAAGGTGAAGTAACCAGAGCCCGAAACCCAAACCGCCCAACAGAGAGAACCCAACACAAACCTCACACAGAAAACAAGCGAAAAGGTAGAGAAAGATTGACCCAAAACCCCATCGTTTCTCTTCTCCAAGACTCGAATCTTCAACTTCAATTCAGCAATTGAATTTCACTGAGGAGCTCAGAAGAACAAATCAATCTGTGTAACTGATAAATTTGAACTTCGAAGCTAAATTAGGCATGAACACAGCATTGTTGAGGAGTCTCTGAAGATTTTCCTGAATGGACACCCCAGCAGCAGAGGAGCTTCTGAGGAAGATCCAGGAGCTGGAGGCGGGTCACGCGCACCTCAAGGAGGAGATGTCGCAGCTCAAGCTCTCTGGCTCCGGCGATCACAAATCGCAACACGCGCACCAGAGGTCGCATTCCATATCGCCTCAGCGGTCCTCCAGGAGGAAAGGCGGCTTCGAAGGGGCGGCGGCGTGGAAGAAGGGCTCGGCGTCGTTTCGGCATTCGTCGCCGCTCCAGAGGGAGAGCCGGAGCAGCGATCTTTCTAATGCTGGAGGCGGTCCGGCCGCCGTGAACTTCAGTGATAGGCATTACTTGAATATTTTGCAGTCTATGGGACAGTCTGTTCATATGTTCGACTTGAATGGCCGTCTCATCTATTGGTGACTTTCTCAACTCTTGCTTTTGTTGTTCATCTCTGGAAAACTGAATGTTCTGTTGTTGATTTCTTCTTTTTTGGCTTGTTCTTGTGATTTCAGTTCTTATTGATGGTTTTTCTTTGGGATGGAGCATAGCTTCATCTACAGGATCTTACTTCCAGCTGAAAATTATTGCTTACTGTGCTTTTGAGTAGATTACATTACAGCCTCCTTGATTATTGGCTGTTGCACAATCATTATAATTCCGCTATTTGGCGATTTCCAATTTTGCAGGAACCGAACTGCTGAAAAACTTTATGGCTATTCTGCAGCAGAAGCCCTTGGCCAAGATGGCATTAAGCTTTTGTGTGATCCCCAGGACCATCATGTAGCAAACAATATATTACACCGTGTATCCACGGGTGAAAACTGGACTGGGCAGTTTCCAGTCAAGAATAAGATGGGAGAGAGGTTTGTTGTAGTTGCGACCAACACTCCTTTCTATGATGACGATGGTACTTTGGTGGGGATTATATGTGTCTCAAGCGACGCACGACCCTTTCACGAAATCAGGGTTGCGTTGACAAGTGCAAAGAACTCAGAAGGAGATTCAAGCAATAGCCGTCCCAAAAACATTGCTGCAACTAAACTTGGCCTCGATCCACAGCAGCCTTTACAGGCTGCAATTGCCTCAAAAATAACTAATTTGGTTAGTCTTGTTATTTTTAGTCTGTCTATGATTTTATTACATTGTGGCATATCTTGATTGTTGGAGCTACTAAAACAGGCTTCCAAGGTTAGCAACAAAGTTAAGTCCAGAATTCGGATGGGAGAGAACAATGCAGATCATGAAGGAGGTAGTGGAGATAGTCATCATTCTGAATATGGTTTCTCAGATGCTTCTTTCTACGACCAAAGAGAGGATGCAACTTCAAGTGGAGCCAGCACACCTAGAGGAGAGATAACACCATCTCCGTTTGGTGTATTTACTCATTCTGAGGAGTCTTTGGGAAAGCCCTCAAAGGACTCTGGTGATGAGGGTGAGGGAAAACCTGCAATCCACAAGATTATGGCCTCAAAAGCAGAGGCATGGATGGGCAAGAAAGGGATATCGTGGCCTTGGAAAGGGAATGAGCAGGAAGGTCTAGAAGCAAAAACCACCCGTTTTGCATGGCCTTGGTCACATAATGATAAGGAGAACGAATCCTTTCAGCAAAAAACTCCCTCTTCTGGTGTGAAACAAGAAAGTCAGATGAGTGAAACGAACCGGCCTGGCAATAACGAAGCTTCAGGGTCCTGGTCGTCATTTAATGTGAACAGCACAAGCAGTGCAAGCAGCTGTGGAAGTACCAGTAGTAGTGCTCTTAATAAGGTTGACATGGATACTGACTGCTTGGATTATGAAATCTTATGGGAAGATTTGACCATTGGAGAACAGATTGGGCAAGGTAATCATCTTCCAAATGAGTTAAGTATGCTTATTGAACACTTTATTTATTTTGGCACCAGTTATTTTTCTTAGTTTTGTTGGAGCATGGGAGAGACTGAGAGATTAATGAATTGTTTATCTAAATATTAATGTGTGATCTTTCACTATCTGTGCTTCGTAAGAGTTAATGATCTTTGATCTATATCAATTTCCAAAGTCCGTCCCATTTGCATGCAAACTGATTGATGCTATGGTTCATCTCAATTTTTATATTTTATCAGTGACTTCTTGTATCTGTAACTCAATATTGTGATGAATTGTTTGGTTATACGTATCATTGTGATCCTTATTTTTCTGTTTGCCTCCTACAGGTTCCTGTGGAACAGTATATCATGGCCTGTGGTATGGATCAGTATGTTCTCTTGCTCTTCCCTCAAAGTTTGACTTGATAGTAGGACGATACCTGAACTCAAAATATATCCACTAACACTTTTCACTGTCAGCCGGAATTTTAATGCCAATCAAATTACACAACATAAATTATAAATATGTAAAAGTTGCCATACATGATCTCTAAAACCTATGTCCATGGTTTGATTTGCATTTTTGTTAAACTGAGATTTTTCTTTATTTTGGAAGGATGGATGAAGTGCAATTAATATTATAAATTTGTATTTTTTTCTAACATTTGCCTGTGGTAATATGACGTCCATGTAATTGCAGGATGTTGCTGTTAAGGTATTCTCCAAGCAAGAATATTCAGATGATGTGATACTTTCCTTCAGACAAGAGGTGTGTGCTTTAAATACACTGAAACTTAGTTTTAGATAGAATACTTTGAAACAATCATTCAAACACCTTCTTGTACAAATACTACTCCCTCCGTCCTAAAATAAGTGTTTCACTTACTAAATTTGTTTGTCCTAATAAGTATCCACTTTCCATTTGGTAAATGAATTTCACAAGAATTACCAATAATATTCCTAAGTTATGTTACTTGAGATCAATAGAGTTTGTTAAAAGAAAGGCACAATGGGCACATGAAGAAAATTCAAGAACTATGATAATTATTTTTTATTTTTTGCAAAAATTCAAACAAGACCTTTATTTTGTAAAGAGTATGAACGTATATATGATGCCCCTTTTGTTTTAGCATTAGTAATTACTTATTTAACAATAAACTTTTAGTTTACTAATTTACTGCAACCTTAACTTAACATGATTATTAAAAAAAAAAAAAAAAAAAAACTTAACATGAGAATAAGTTTCTTTGGGACTTCTTTCAAATGAACTGGTTATTACTCCTATAAATGCATGACTAGAAACTTAAGAGATTCTGATTTGATAAAGCACAGATCTATCAACCAATGAATGACGATTTCAACTTAATCATGAAGCACAGGGTTCTGTTCTTCTCTAATGATTTGCTAACTTGACGATGTTCAATCCTGTTGTATTTAATGTATTTTTTTCATTTATGGGAAATGTTTCAAACACATTGTTGTAATTCTAGCTACCTACGATTCTGTTTTTTTTACGTGGATATATTATCATCTTTTAAGTAATTTAATGTCTTTCTCTACTCTTGGTATTGTCTATGAAGGTATCTCTCATGAAAAGACTTCGACATCCGAATGTTTTGTTGTTCATGGGAGCAGTGACTTTACCACAACGTCTTTGCATTGTTACAGAGTTCCTTCCACGGTATGTTCTCAATTTCCCTTAGGACTCCGTATTCTGGCAATCTGATTTCTGCTTTATGCTTTGAAATATTGGGGTTATGTGATTTGTAATGTTGTGCTTTGTTTTAATTAATATTAATCCTTAAAAATATTGTGCTGTACTTGGGTTGTTTGGCCTCTCATGTATGTTTTATCAATGTAGTGGAAGTTTATTTCGCTTGATACAAAGGAACACTGTCAAACTAGATTGGAGACGGCGTATTCATATGGCCTTGGACATTGTAAGTATTGTGATTAACATTAGAAAAGTTATTTTGCATTTGTTGTGATGATTACTACTTGTTCTGACATTCTAGGCTCATTACCATTTTTGGTTTGAGCTTGAATTCATAACAGTGTGGATTAGGAGCTCTCTCACAAGAAAAAATTTATGTATTAATTTGTTTTCTACTTCTTCAGGCACGAGGCATGAATTATCTTCATCATTTCAACCCACCTATTATTCACCGTGATCTGAAGACTTCAAATCTTCTAGTCGATAAAAACTGGACAGTCAAGGTCTTCATTCATTAATCATTTGTGTTTGCATTTATTTTGTTCAATGTAGGGTTATGGTAGTCAAGTTATCTTCTTTATTTTGAATTTACTAGCCTCATTCTCTTATTTATTGTTGAGGTGAGCTACTTGTCATCTGGACAGGTTGGTGATTTTGGACTGTCACGTCTCAAACATGAGACATATCTCACAACAAAGACAGGGAAGGGAACGGTATTAGTCACAATCTTGAACTCTTTGTAGTGATATTGTTCTGATCTGTTTTTATTTTCATGCGTGACTAAAAATTCAAGTCATAAGTTGAAACTCAAATGTCTGTTTTCTTGTTTTCTAGCCTCAATGGATGGCCCCAGAAGTTCTTCGAAATGAACCCTCAGATGAGAAGTATGCTAATCCTTAATCTTAGATACTTTTGATTCGACTTCTCAGCCTTTTCATTATATCTCCATTTTTTAATTTTTCTTGTTGATTACCTTTTTTTGCAATTTGAAACATCTAGGTCTGACATATATAGCTATGGAGTAATATTGTGGGAGCTTGCCACTGAGAAAATTCCCTGGGAAAATCTCAACTCAATTCAGGTGATCTTTTGTTTCTTGTGATAAAGTTGCCATGATATTTTTTTTTCAAGATTTCATAATGCATGTTGCAGTTATAATTAATTATCACCTGTCTGTCTATAATAGGATATCTTCATTTCATTTGTTATTTTGTGTTCTGCTAAAAATTTCTGTGAATCAGCAGATGTTGCTGCTAAAATGGATAGTAGGTTTCTAAGTATGGAGTATATATGATGTGCTATGCTTTTAGATGGCAAGTCTTTATTATGTTGCGTTGCACATAGAATCAAAAATTTAATTAGGATACTTTTAGGTGATTGGAGCTGTAGGATTCATGAACCAACGACTGGAAATCCCAGAAGACACGGATCCACAATGGGTTTCTTTAATTGAGAGCTGCTGGCAAAGGTGCTTATCTTACTAATGTTTATTTTTTAAAATTTAAATACATTATTATTTAATTTTATTTTAAAGGGCTGTGGATGGTTTTCTAGTAACCTATGTGAAAAAGAAATCATTGGAAAAAGGGGAAGTAAAGAAAAAGAGTTGTGTTGTTTGATCCAGGGTCATTCTCTATATAGCTGATTAGAGGTGTGCTTATTATGCGCCTATGTTTATTTAAAGTTTGAGGAAATCACCAATTTGTTCATCAAAGTCTTTTAAAAGTAACTTAAATAGTACTTTAGTACTTAACTAATGAAACTTCTCATAGCCTAAATAATACTACACTTGACTACGTTTATATTTTTCATTCAATTATGATGAGTTGTTAATTTGAAATTGACAAGAGAGGTTAGTGAAAAGAGAGTAGGAATGACAACGGGGCAAGTATGGGTCGGGTTTTATAATGCTCACTGCCCAAACCAGCCCTGTTTGGTGATGGGTATTTCCCCTGACCTGTTACCCACCCCGTTGTTTAATAATATTATTAACTATATAAAATGTTATTAACTTTATGTTTTTTTTTTAAAATTTTTTTTAACAAAATATTATATGATATATCGGTTATTTAAAAATATTAACTTATAATTTATATGAACAAAATATTACTTAAAATTGAAAATAATTATATTTATGTTCGAAATTAATTAAATTTTATATTATTTATGTATTATATTTGGGTTCAGGTCAAGATAGGTTGTAGGCGCCCCGTTCTTGTCCGTTATCTTGTCGGATTATTATTTTGCCCTCTTACTCACCCTTGCCTTGTACTCATCTTGTGCCCCATTAGGGTTGGGGACATTGGATCCCCGTTGGGTTTTAGGCAAATTTTTATCCTTAAAAGGAAGGACCACTTAAAATCTCTATATTTAGATATCATAATTTTTTGGAAGAAATGGAGAATTTGAAGGGAGAGAGTTTGATTATTGTATGAAGATTAGTTCATTTTTTTATGTATATAATTTTTTGTTAATGTCTTATATTACAAAAAGAAGAAGAAATGAATGAGAATTGACCGATTGTGATCGGTAATATGCCCTATTTTTATTATTCATTATTGCTATATATAGGGTGAAGCATTCGGGTACTCTTACCCAAACCACTGAATTTAATTAGGGTTTTGGGTAGTTAAAAATCATTACCAAACCAAACGAAAGCATAATTATTATTATTTTTATTTAAAAAAAGCATAATTATTTTGGGTATTACCCGTACCCAATCAAACTAAATTCGGGTACCGAGTAATTACCCAAGTACCAAACTGTTGTATATTATTTTTGTACTCAATATACATTTGCTCACCCCTAGCTATATATGATCAATCATGGCGTCTCATTTGTTTTTTGTTGATTTGATATTGTCAAAAATTATATTTGTTTTGTTTTTACCCTAATAAAAACTGATGAAAGATGGAAATATGATCAGTAGAGCGATCTTACTAAATCTAATGTGTGAAGGTAATTAGTCTCTTTTCATCAACCTATCATGCTAGCCTCAAATTGTCATCCCTTCATAATTGGATGGCAAATTTGAGTGCATTTAAGTGGAGTACTAAGGCTACAAGGAGTTTCATGTGAATACTAAATTGGTCACATTTAGAACTTTATTATGACTAAATTGGCTATTTTCTCTTAAAATTTTGAGGAACATCCTACTATACATATAGGTTGGGCGTTAATTTTTGAACATTGTTAGTATTCGATTTTGCATTGTTATAATTAACATACACAATTTGTTAAACTTATCCCTCACCATAAGGGAGTCTAGCATATATATTTTTAATTACGAGAGTGCTCACAATCTTAATTCTATGTGTACGACTTATGTGCCAACTTTTGAATATAGCGATCCACAAAGCCGACCGACATTTCAGGAATTGCTGGAAAAGCTAAAAGATATGCAGAGAAAATGTGTGTTACAATACCAGGCAGCCCGATCTACCAGCGCTGGTGACAAGGAAGTATAAATGTGTATTTGTCCTCAACACTGGTTGGTTGGGAAGCATCTTGACAATATTTTTTTGCGCAAGCAGTTGTTTGGCCGTGCCTGCTGCAATGGATGACACAGACAGACAGCCACAAATTAAGTCCAGTCTGGTGAGAACCTAGCTTTGCTTTGCTGTTTGGCTAGCCCTCATTTTCATGATTTGTTGGTTGCTTGTGTGATGTTTGATTTAGTTACTGACATTGAAAAATTCTTCAAAATTTGCTTGTCATAGCTGATTAGTTACTGGAGTGGCCTATTTAGGTCCTTTACTGACCTTCAATTTCGTACAGGAAAATAGAACTGTACTTGTATACTATACTATGCTACTGACTTCTTTCTATTACATCTTAGTGCTTGTTTGGCAATCCCAAGCTCAAAAGGTTTAGAAGGTAAAGGGAGGTAAAATAAGGTAAAAGGTATGTAAGTATCTGTAGACATTTCGTGTTCTGTTTGGTAAAATTTGATGAGAGTAGAGGTTTGTAGATGTATTTTCATGAGATGATTGTTTTGGCAAACCATGAGTGAAAAGGTATTTTAAAATGTTGTTGAGACCAAAATAAAATTGATTAAGACAATATTAAACATGAGGGATGATTATTGAAAACTACCATGTGTTTGATATCTTTTGCAACGGACTACCTCTAACTTTGTTTCGTAACTTTGGACTACCTTAAAGTTCTAAATTTTGATTCCCGGACGGAAAAAGACCCTCTTTCATCATGTGTTGTGCACATGACTTCAAAAAAATTTGAAATGACAATTCTCCCTTCTTCTTCTTCATTGGTTAAAAACAAGTTCATGAATAATCGCCGCAAAATTCAAAGTTTCACCGGAAGATTCAAAGTTTCTTCGGAATTTTTTTTTTGTTCAAATAACACAAATCCAACACAAACTCAACACAAACTCAGCTCAAATCTAACACATACTCAGCACAAATCTAACACAAACTCAACACAGTTCCAACAAAAAACCAACACAAATTCAACCCAAATCCGAAATTTGTTCAACCAACACAAATCCAATACAAATCCTAACAATTGACAAACAAATTCAACACAAATCTAACACAAATTCTAACATTTGACAAAAATTAGAAAGTATAGGGTATCAATAGTTAAAATAGAACAAAGGGTAGTTTGGTTATTTCGTCATTTAACGGACGGAGGGCGGACGAAATCAAAATTTACAAGTTCAAGGTAGTCCAAAATTACGAAACAAAGTTCATGGTAGTCCGTTGCAAAATGTGTCAAACACAAGGTAGTTTTCAGTAATTATCTCTAAACATGACAAAAGAGGACAAAAAGTAAATCAAAGAAACAATGGTCGACCATCAAATAACAATCATTACACTATGTGGTCGATCAATAGTTATATGCATGTGGTCAACCAACAAGTTATGTTTGTCGACCTTTACGTTACTTTGATCGACCATCAAACATGTTTTCTTCTTCTTTAAGCAATTGTTACTTGTTGCTCAAACATTTGTTTTGTAACCGATGATTTTCTTCGTTCAGTCTCGTATTTCGTGTAATAATGGTTTGCTTATATGTAAGTGTTTATTTTACACATGTATATATATCAAAATTAACAAACAAAACGACACAAACATTGATCCAAACTTGACAAAAAAATAAAAATAAAAAACTATAAAATTATGTTATTATATTGTTGTGCTGCAAAAAAGGACAAAGTTGGAAATGATAAGGTTCAAATGCTCCTTTTGGTCCCAACTTTTGGAATGCATCCCAGTATTTGATGTTCATTTGACTCCTGTTGACAATAAATATTTGCTTAATTGGCCAAAAATGTTGGCAGAAATGATCAAGGATTCTTTTCCCATGGATTTGTGGGCCATTTTTTCCTCAAGGAAAAAGATAGTCTTCGACCAATCGATTCTTCTTGGGTCGACGATCCGAGGAGCAGAGATGTTCTCCTTCTTGTTCAAGACACATATCTTGGCCTTGAATTCAGATATGGAACACCGCTCAATGATCATATTGATTGTGTGTCGTAGATGGACTAATTTTGAGATAAAAAAATAAATTCAAAAATATACTAATCGTTTTGTCTTGCGTTTTTCCCTTGACCCTACAATTGTAAGTACGCTTTCAACCACTTTTCTTGTGGCCGGTCTGAAACTGAGTCACATTTCGTTTCCATGTTAGCCTATCCACGACGCTCTTGAGGTAGAGATAGTCTTCAATATTGTGCCCATGCCATTTGTAGAGGTTGTAGTACTCATGAGGTCGATTTTCTCTTACCTTTCCCGCGGGAATGGTTGAAGGCTCCTCATTTTCATGCTGAAGAATGTAGTATAGACCTCTTAGTAGGTGGTGGTGATGGACGTATAGCGTGATCGCAGAGGTTGTAACTTTTGATATTTTCGAGAACGTCTGCAGGGGAGGATGGTTGTACACTTTACCTTTTTCCTTCCTAGAGTCTTGCATGTAATGGATGTCATTTCTGTCAAGCTTCTTCTGCCATGTGACCTGAGAGGAATTCTGCACTTGGGCAAGTACTCGGCGCTAATGTGATTGTAGACTTTTGCTCGAGAATGCGCCGTGGAGGAGTGAAGAAAGAAGCCTGACCTAGAATGCGGTTGTCATCATTTTGTTAGTGAAAAAAATCATAATCTATTCAACTTTGTGAAACCATTCCACGAATTGGACAAGAGACTCCTTACACCTTTACGTATGATTCTATATTGCTTTGTATGCAAAAGCAAAGTGCTTGAGGAACAAATCCCAGAATCGATCTTAGGACGTGATAGTCCCATTGAGGAAGTTCTTGAACTAGGTCTTTAGGGTGCAAACGAAGAGCTACATTGACTTGCTTCACACTGATCTTTCTGCGATTTGCAATTCAAAACTTGTTTAAAATACTAGGGAGATTGTCAATCCATTGTATGAGATATCTGGGCACCAGATACTTGATTCACTTGAGACCTTATAGGGCCAGGCTCAAGAGGTTTCGCATGGAAAATACAACCAAAATATTTGCAGCCCTTGTGGAAACCATTTTCTCCTTAAGTTTTTGGAACTCTTCTTCAAGGTTACGATCGTCAGGCTCGCTTCAATATGGGATTGTTTTGCCCTTAGGATCCCCTTCTTCTTTTGTGCCGGGAATGAGGATCATTATATTCTCTTTCCTGTTGGTTATGGCTACTAATGATGTGTTAGATGTGCTCTCTTTCATCCTGGCGTTGGGGAAGGTTCTCCCGTGACTTGGAGATTTTGGAGTCTTTCTCCCGCATATGGCAGGAAAGTCTTCCATCATATTGCTTGATGAGGGGTTTTAAGGACATTTGTGGTAGGTGGATTCCTTATCATGGGCTTGATCATCGTGGTTCCCATGAACTTGGGTGTCATGATAGCACATAAGGGTTTAGTGTTGTGGATTTGTGCCCACAGAACTTGATAGATTCCCGAAATATTGAAGGCATTCGCTCGATTGCGTAAGAGTTTTGGTCTGTTATAGAGACTTTCCATGACCATATCAATTTATTCACTTGTAGAATGGCCAACTCCCCTTAGATGGTCTTGGGTAAAGGTTATACGGGAGGCTCATCGAGTAAAATCTCTTTCGACGAGGAAGGCACAGACCGTGCCTTGGGGGATTGGAATCTCTGGAGGCTATGATTCTCGATTTTCATGAGATGTTTAGAACGGTGACTTTCAAGTCGTTGCCGACAATGGAACCAATTGACGTGTACGTTTTGACTTGGTTAATTCAAATGTACTAGAAAAGTTTGTCATCTTGTCCACATGTTAAGAAAGTTTCCTTAGTGTTTGTTCCAAGTTCAAAATCCACTTGATCTTTAATTTCGGAGTCTCGAACCTATGACTTGCACGAGACAACACACACAAATGAAGAACCCATATATGTTTCGGGATACCGCCTCAGGCATGAGAGTAAGATCTCGGTTGGAAATAACAAGAGTTAAAGAGATTTCTAAAGAGAGAATGTAGAGAGACAAGCAATAAATGAAATTGTGAAGATCCATTCCTTTTACTAAGATGATGATATTTATACTTAATACCAATATTCGCCACATGTCAACGCATGATTTATCATTGGTAAGGTGGAGTCCGCTTTAGGGATCATTATAGTTTGAGCTCTAGCTTCCCGGACGTGTTGTTTGCGGGAGCCATGTGATTTTAAGAGTTCTCATGCGTATCTCGAGCACCAAGCTAGAAGAGTATCAAATTCTCTATAAGCATCTACCGTGTGAGGTAACGTCCTAGAGTGCTGAGAAGATTAAATTATCTCAATAGTGATCTGATGAGACAGAAAGTAATTGAAGTGGCCCGACGACATTATTTTGAGTTCATCCATATGTTTACCAAGTGTGTGGATCATTTCCGTACCCCCAAAAGGCCTTGGAAGCAATGAAAATGACCAAATAACAAACCAACCAAAATCTGCGCCCGTCGTCGCGGCGAGGGAAGTGGCAGTTTTGTCCTAAATGCTTTGAAAAGGTGTGGAATTAGGTTTAGGGGCAATTTGATAAAAAGAAATGTTTTTTTTATAAGCAATCGGTACCTTTTATTATAATGACACAAAGGTCGAATAAAAGTACAATGGAAAAGCTA
>JAYMTF010002087.1:0-19675 GCA_036897485.1 Pelargonium nanum | reverse complement strand
TGTCTCATAAGGAGTTTTATACTTCTTTTTCTTCTAAACTCCAATGTTCATCTTGTGTAACAAACATAAACTGTTCTACACACCTTTTGTAATTTCTAATAAATGAGCCATATATCATTGTGTGTGGACCTCGGCCCAATAACCTTGGCAAGAGTTTGATATGACCCAATTGTGTGTGGACCTCAGCCCAATAACCTTTGCTATAGATTATAGCCCAAATAGGAGCCTAACTCATATTTGTGGTAATTTTGTAGTTTTGTTTGGTTGGTTGGTGTAAATATTTATTTAATAAATATAAATCTATAATAAAATAATTTTTATGAGATATAAAATAATCAACATACCAAGGCATGTAGAGTCAAGTGATTCAAGCGGTTTGGATTTCCTTTGAGGTCTCGAGTTCGAGCCTTCTGGCCAACGGTATGGGTGGTGTTTGGGTAAAAGGGTAAAACTACCCCTTGTTGTGTAGCTCACACTATTTACTCTCAATAAATTGAATCATTCTCAAATTTACAATGAGAACATAAATTTTCACGTTTAATTCTTTAGCGTTCCACGTTTTAATAAAACGAAACATTCAGGAACAGTGATCCCCACTCAAATAGTGTTTTCTGGCTACTTGGATACATACACTAATAAATTGAATTGTCCTATATGCAACTTGTATTTTCTGATCAAGGAGCATGAATTGTCTTCTTACATTATTTCCAAAGAGCCCACTGGTATTCACTAACCACAGAAATTGACGAACCATCACTCTCATCTCATTGCACATGTTTATTTCATTCCCAACTTCAATTCTGCAAACACTTCCAACTACATTTGTATTCATGGTCAATAAGTTCTGTAACTTTTAAAAAGTCACTCATACTCAAAATTTAATATTTAAATCAAAATGATCCTTACCATTAAATTTGTTCACATGACATTTTTAAAAATTGAAAGTAAATTGTGACACGTGTCTGAAGTTAATTGGTCCAATTAATTAGAAAGAAGAACTGTAAAGTAATATATTTAATTAATAGTAAATTATTTGTACTGATTAACTTGTGACATTTTATAAAAAGAACTACGGAGTACAAAAGTTCATAGAAGAATTGTAAAATAATATATTAAATTAATAGCACACAGAAGTATTTTAATATATATATATATATATATATATAAACTCGTAAACATCAATTTAAGTCAAAGTACAAAAGTTTGTAAACTATTTTAGAATGAACTAAAAAGATTGAATACTAAAGTTCAAAAATCAAATTGAAGTTTTTTTTCCGACGCGACGTGACAATTGTATTGAACTAGTATATTGAGGGTAGTTTCCCCCACGAAATATTGTTCAATCCCACAACTTCTGTTATGTTACTAGTTATCGTATTTTTAAATTTTTTAATCACTTTTAATACAATATATTTTAGGTAAAAGATCAAAATTATTCCAGAAACTCTAACAGCATTTTGGATCAACCATTTAAAAACATTTTTTTAAGGTTGAACATGTTTATAATTTATTCAACAATGAGTGTTTCCCCCTCACAAACACATATCCACTAGTTTTATACACATTATTTTTGTACATTCTTATAAATGAACCACATAAATTGTTGATTATTTATTCTATTTTGAGTATTTTCCAACTTCAAATTCCACAGCCCAAATTAATCTATAGATATTTTTAACTTAAACAAAATCTATTATTTTATTTCTTTCTTATTTATACTATGCTAGCTCTTAAGATATTGAAGCACTTCACTCTCTTCCTTTTCTTCCTTCTTCAAGCTCTCCAATGTTCAGCAACTCATTGTTCTTGTGGCTATGGTCATGGTATCCACAACCCACCACTGGAAAAGACCAAACCACCCTCACTCTTTTCGCTTCTATTCTAGCCATCTCATTCATTTTCTTGATCTTCAAGAAATCAAGAAGCACAGTCCCTCCATTGCCTCCGGGTCCCCGGGGGCTGCCATTGCTAGGATACCTCCCATTCCTAGGGACCCACCTTCACCGGAGCTTCACCGACCTGGCCAAAACCTATGGCCCAATCTACAAGCTCTGGCTCGGCAACAAGCTCTGCGTCGTCATCAGCTCGCTCGTGAAACAGGTGGTTCGCGACCAAGACGCGGTGTTCGCCAACCGCGACCCGCCCATTTCCGCAGTAATATTCACGTACGGTTTACATGACATAGCATTTGCCAGCAACGGGACGTATTGGCGCAAGATGCGGAAAATATTTGTCCGGGAAATGTTGAGCAAGGCGAATCTTGATGCGTGTTATGATTTGAGAAAGCGAGAGGTGCACAAGGCGCTGCGAAAGATCCGCGAGAAAGCGGGTTCTCGGGTCGATGTCGGGGAGCTAATATTTGTGACTTTTGTGGATGCTGTCATTAGTATTCTTGGTGGTGGAAGTGACAAGAAAGAGAACAGAAACATATTTGATGCTACTGAGATCCGGGAGGTGGTCGGAGAG
The DNA here is from genome assembly GCA_036897485.1 of Pelargonium nanum. Lineage (NCBI taxonomy): Eukaryota > Viridiplantae > Streptophyta > Magnoliopsida > Geraniales > Geraniaceae > Pelargonium > Pelargonium nanum. The sequence goes on along the minus strand of JAYMTF010002087.1, from coordinate 17,209 downwards.
CTTATGGTGCTTATAGGGAAGCCGAATATTTCGGATCTTTATCCGGCTCTTGCGAGGTTTGATTTGCAAGGAATTGAGAAGCAAGCGAAGGAAGTGCAGCGTAGCTGTGATCAGATGATGGATTCGATCATCGAACAACGAATGAAATTAGGGAATAAAGTGGACGACAAGAGTACCAAGAAAGGCTTTTTACAAGTTTTGTTGGATCTCAGGAATCATGAAGATAGCGAACAATCTATTACGACAATCGAGCTCAAGGGCTTGCTAATGGTATTTATACACTCAATCCGTCTCAATAAGAGTTTTATATTGCATTTTTTTGTAACAACTAATCCGAGAGATATTCACAAAAGTTCATGCATAATTATCTTCCTAAAGATAGTAAACACGCGTTTAGTGACAAATTTGACTGAAAACAACACTCACTTCAGGACATATGAGTATACTGTTATTAACTTTGTTTCAAGGGTTTATATATTTTGGTACTCGCGAGTACATATTTTTCACAACAGCTCTTAGATTGGCTTTCCTAGCTAGTGACATAACTCTAAGATACAAAAATCAATATTTCAATGTCAAGTTTTGAATTATTCAACATTAGAATCTTTATAGGGGTGTACTTTAACTTTGCTTGGTTCGAGATTGAAAAAAATACAAAAATCAGAATAGAGACCGACTCTAAAAAAACTTGACAGTACACTACAGAGAGTGCAAAAGTAATTTACCCTTTTGTTTACTAATAGTAAAACGAGTCAAGAAACTTAATAAATCTCGTGTTAACAGGATATTGTAATAGGCGGCACAGATACAACATCAAACACGTCAGAATGGGTGATGGCTGAGCTGATGAAGAATCCGGAAACGATGAAGAAAGTTCAAGAAGAGTTAACAGAAGTTGTGGGTTTGAACAATATAGTGGAAGAGTCTCATTTGCCTAAACTCACCTATTTGGATGCGGTGGTTAAAGAGACCCTCCGTTTGCACCCAGCACTGCCTTTCCTAGTGCCTCATTGTCCAAGCCAATCATGCACTGTTGGAGCCTACACCATACCCAAGGGCACTAGGGTTTTCCTAAACGTCTGGGCCATCCACAGAGACCCTCTGATATGGGACAATCCCTTGGAGTTTCGGCCAGAAAGGTTCTTGGACGATTCTTACAAGGTTGATTACTCGGGAAATGATTTTCAGTATCTTCCGTTTGGATCTGGAAGGAGAGGTTGTGCGGGAATTTCCTTAGCGGAGAGGATGTTATTGTTCTTGTTAGCTTCTCTTTTGCACTCGTTCGAGTGGAAATCACCTGAGGGGGAGGATCTTGATCTTTCTGATAAATTTGGGATGGTTGTCAAGAAAACGAAGTCATTGGTCGCCATTCCCACACCAAGATTTTCTAATATGGATATTTAGAAGTGAAAGGCCTCACCGCGTACCATTTAGAAAACTCTTTGATGCATTTTATTACTGTCCTTAAGATTCTATCATATCTGATTGTCTTTAAATTGTTTTATAAATTTGAAACTGATACAGGACAGTTTCAATTTTCTGTTAAGTTAGTTAATGGGTCCTGTAATGTTAAGCCCATCTGATGATTGATATGATAATTCCCTTTCTCTCTCTACTCTTGTCTCTCTCTCTCTCTCTAGCCTTTCTTACAGTCAATCTCATTCCTTTCTCTCCTAATTTATTGGATTTCAGTAAGTAATCTGTAACCTACCAGAAACGTCTTTTCTTGTATCATTCAAGCACTGAACAAGAACAACTCTTGTACTGGTAGAATATAGATTCGGGCCAATTCTAGTGTACTAAAATATGTGTCAACAAAGTTAATTTATCTTGATGTTAACAGGATATTGTGATTGGCGGAACGGACACAACATCAACAATGTCAGAATGGGTGATGACCGAGCAGATGAAGCATCCGGAAACAATGAAGAAAGTTCAAGACGAGTTAACAGAAGTCGTGGGTTTGAACTAACACTTTACGGGACCAGGCCAAAAAACCTAAGGTTTTTAATTATATTAATATATGAGTGTGGACTCTTCTTACCTACTTATGGTACTTTTGGTAAGATGAAAAAGATACTCTTAGGATTATCTACCCCTAAGTTATACTCTGATAGATCCAACCTTGTGAGGTTCGGGTTCTTTAGCCGTGATTTGATTTAAGAAGTCACATGCAAATAATTACCGGACTTTATATATTCTTTCTAGAGTTTGTTAATTTACTATTCTTTCTATTTGATATCTATCTATTCGCAGTTTTCGTCCTAGAACGCGAACCTTAGGTTTGCTAAGATTCTCTATTGTTTTAAAGTTTTTTTCCTGTTCTCTTGGCTTGCTAAGATTCTCTATATGACCTTGTTTACTGTCCTAATTCTATATCTTAATGTCGTATATATAAATCTAGCTATAGTATCAGATCATTTCAAAACTCGCCCCCTTATTTACTGATAGGATCCCCGCTGCCTCCACGAATGCTTTTTAAGTTTCCAAATATAGTTGACTTGTTAGAAAAAGGATGGATTAATGAGTTCCTTTGAATTGTGCAGAACACTACAGGACATTTCATTTTCCGCGACAGCCAATCCAGTCACTCAAACCCCTATCCTGTCGCGAAAAGTCAATAATTGGATGTAACCAAATATCTTGTCACGGAAAGTCTCATGTGCACAACTGAAGTTGGTTTGTCACAGAAAGCATAGATTTGAGCGACAAAAAAGTTGTCGCCAAAAGCATAAAAGCTCAAATTTTCACCATTATTGGGCTTTTATCCATGTCAGTCTAAAGGATAGCTCAAATAACTAATCAGAATAGAGTGAGGGAAACCTAAGCACTGAGATTACTCTCTACTCATAGTATATAATAAATAGATATAGAAAAGTAGTGCCTTTATTCCTTTACTTTACTTAAATATAGTAGGGGCCTCTCTAAGCCTATCCTCAAACGCTAGCCTAAAAACCATCAGAGTCACTTATTCTTGAGAATTTTTCCTATAATCCAACAAACTATCTATACGTACAACTATGAGTTTGTAAGGTTCTGAAAAAAGCATCGATGTATAGAAAGCGCGGAACTAGTAACCGAAGTCTACCCATCGCCACAAATGAGACAGGCAAGCTTCTTCATGCAAGGACATAATAACCTAATACGACAAGCGCTTCCTCCCTATAAATCGGATCAGCATCACTCACATAAAACAATTCACAAGGTCCCCCTGATTTGGGACAATCCCTTGGAGTTTAGGCCAGAAAGGTTCTTGGACGATTCTGGCAAGTTTGATTATTCAGGAAATAGTTTTAATATGATGAATAACTTGAAGACCAAATTAAAACAAAAAATAAATTAAATACCAATTCAAAACAAAATAGACTGTACATTGAAGGACCAATATGATTAAAAGATTTGACTAATGGGTTAATGAATCTAGTTAAAAAAAATGCAAATATGTTTATCGAACCACTTTTTGTGGGTTCAAATCAAATATTATCGAGCCAGAATGATAGTCCGTAGGCGAGACTTAAGTTTTCACGTTTATATGTAGCTTATTCTTCCTATATATCTTTACCAACTTTTAATATTTATATTCAACGGATTTGGGACAACCCTTTGGAGTTACGACAGGAAAGGTTTTTAATCAGTGTTGATTCCTGAGAAGTCGTTTAGTATGGCAACAATTTTCAGTATCTTCCATTCGGATTGGGAAGAAGAATTTGTGCAGGCGTGCGATTCGTGAGAGGATGTTACTCTACATATTGGCTTCACTTTTGCACTCATTTAAGTGGAAATTGGCTGATACATGTTTATTAATTTCATTCTCAACTTTAATTGAGTGACCACTACTAATATAGGTATTAATGGCAAATTTAGTTATCCAACTTTACATAATGGTTCTTTAGTATTTGGGTAAAAATGGTCCTACCGCTTAATAAATTAACAAACCATTAAATTTGTTGACGTACGGTACGGCCAATTAGTTAAGGAAAATAGTGTAAAGTTATATATCAAATAGATGATATTGTCCCCTAGGAGGTGGCGCAATGGTCAAGACACACATCTCCACATAGGAGGTCGTGAGTTCAAATCCCATTGCGTCGGGTGGGGTGGGGTTTCGGTTAAAAGGGGAGAGCTACTCTCTTTTAGTAAAAAGTTAGCGAACATGTGAAATGTAATTATTATTTTTAAATTGTTTAAACTGTCACGTACATGAAGTTAACAATCCGCCAACTTCACTTGTTGGTGATGACCATTTTGACCCAAAAATTATAAGTTATAAGACCGTTTTTCCTTTCTCAAAGTTTAAAGACTAGATCGAGTTTAGAGACTTAATTTGTCATTAATCTTTAATGTTTATTTGCTCCATCAATTCCAAAATGAGTGTGTTGGTTTCTATTTTAAGTTTTTTTTATATAAAAGTTAGCTAATGTTGTATATTTTCAATTGTAACCCGTGAACATGTCTTCACAAACTTAAGGAATACTAGCTTATAAGGAAACGTTTCACAATTCATGCATAACGAAGTTTTTTATAAAAAGAAAATAAGATAGCTGAGAGGGAGGGAAACATGTTGACACATCATACATAATGATAATGACACATACCCGTCCTTGCTTAGGGCTTGTTTGGTAACACTACTCAAATGTCAAAAGTAGCTTCAAAGCAACTTTATAAAAGAGGCAGTCCTTTGGGATATTGAGGCACCTCACTCCATTCCTCATTCTTCAACCTCAACAATGTTGAACAACTCAACTCTAAGCTTCTGGTCATGGTGGCTACAACCCATCACCCAAAAAGAGAAAAATCTACTCACTCTTTTCGCTTCCATACTAGCTGCCTCAATATTGTTCTTGTGGGTCTTCAAGAAATCAAGAAACGCAATCCCTCCATTGCCTCCGGGACCTCGCGGCCTACCCTTACTCGGCTACCTCCCATTTCTTAGTACCGACCTTCACCGGAGCTTCACCGACCTGGCCAAAACCTACGGTCCAATCTACAAGCTCTGGCTCGGCAACAAGTTGTGCGTGGTCATCAGCTCGTCGGAGCTCGTGAAACAAGTGGTTGGCGACCCAGATGCAGTTTTCGCCAACCGTGACCCGCCCATTTCCGCACTGATCGTCACGTTCGGTGGATGCGATATTGTATTCTCCAACAACAGGCCTAATTGGCGCAAGTTGCGGAAAATATTTGCCCGGGAGATGCTAAGCAACGCGAATCTGGACGCGTGTTGTGGCTTGCGGAGGCAGGAGGTTCACAGGGCGCTGCAGAAGGTGGGCGAGAAACTGGTTCGCAGGTCGATATCCGGGAGCTAATGTTCACGACTGTGGCCAATGCAATCATTAGTATGCTTGGTGATGGAAGTGGCGAGAAAGAGATATGAGACTTAGTTGGTGCTTGTGAGAATCGGGAACTGGTGGGAGAGCTTATGGTAATTTTAGGGAAGCCGAATATTTCAGATCTTTATCCAGCTCTTGCTAGGTTTGATTTGCAAGGAATTGAGAAGCAAGCGAAGAAAGTGCAGCGTAGTTGTGAACAAATGTTTGATTCAATCATTGAACAACGTACGAAATTAGGGAATAAAGTGGACAACAAGAGTACCAAGAAAGACTTTCTACAGGTTTTGTTGGAACTCAGGGAGCATGAAGATCATGAACAATCTATTACAACAACCGAACTCAAAGGCTTGCTAATGGTATTTATATGCTCAACCCGTCTCAAAAAGAGTTTTATATTAGTTTTTTTTTGTAACAAATAAACTGAGAAATATTCACAAAAGTTCATGCATAATTATCTTCTCAAAAATAGTAAACACACGACATGAGACAAATTTGTCAAGAAATAAAAAAAAAAACATGTCAAGAAACTTAATCAATCTTGTGTTAACAGGATATTGTGATAGGCGGCACAGATACAACATCAACCACGTCAGAATGGGTGATGGCGGAGCTGATGAAGCATCCAGAAGTGATGAAGAAAGTTCAACAAGAGTTAACAGAAGTTGTGGGTTTGAACAATGTACTGGAAGAGTCTCATTTGCCTAAACTCGCCTACTTGGATGCGGTGGTTAAAGAGACTTTACGTTTGCACCCAGCATTGCCTTTCCTAGTACCTCACTGTCCAAGCCAATCGTGCACTATTGGTGCCTACACCATACCCAAGGGAACTAGGATTTTCCTAAACGTTTGGGCCATCCACAGAGACCCTCTATTATGGAACAACCCCTTGGAGTTTCGGCCAGAAAGGTTCTTGGATGATTCTTATAAGGTTGATTACTCGGGAAATAATCTTCAGTATCTTCCTTTTGGATCCGGAAGGAGAGTTTGTCCGGGATTGTCCTTAGCAGAGAGGATGTTACCGTTCATGTTAGCTTCTTTTTTGCACTCGTTCGAGTGGAAATTGCCTAAGGGCGAGGATCTTGATCTTTCTGATCAATTTGGGATCGTTTTAAAAAAAAAGAAGCCATTGGTCGCCATTCCCACACCAAGATTTTCTAATATGGATATTTACAAGTGAAAAGGCCTCAAGGCGTACCATTCAGAAAACTCTTTGATGCCTTTTATTACTGTTCTTACGATTCTATCATATCTGATTGTCGTAAAATTGTTTAATAAGTTAGTTATGACAGTTGTTTTTATTCCCTAAAGTGGGCCTGTAGTAGTTATGTTAATGGGTCCTGTAATGTTGAGCCCATCTGGTTAAGCCCAGATATGGATTATGTCTTGTCTTTCTTGTTTTTGTCTCATTATCTGATGATTGATATGAAAATTCCCTTTCTCTCTCTGAAATTTCTTTTCTTGTATCATTCAAGCACTGAACAAGAACAACTCTTGTACTGGTAGAATAGATTCTAGCCAATTCTAGTCTACTAAAATATGTGACAACAAAGTTAATTTATCTCGATGTTAACAGGATATTGTGATCGGCGGAACGGACATCAACAGTGTCAGAATGGGTGATGACGGCGCTGATAAAGCATCCGGAAATGATGAAGAAAGTTCAAGAAGAGTTAACAGAAGTTGTGGGTTTGAACAACGTAGTGGAAGAGTCTCATTTGCCTAAACTCGCTTATTTGGACGCTGTGGTTAAAGAGACCTTCCGTATGCACCCGGCACTGCCTCTGCTGGTGCCTCGTTGTCCAAGCCAATCAAGCATTGTTGGTGGATACACCATACCTGAGGGCACTAGGGTGTTCCTAGGGTGTTCCTGAACATTTGGAACATCCATAGGCCAGAAAGGTTCTTGGACGATTCTGGCATTTAAGATTGATTATTCGGGAAATAGTTTCAAGTATTTCCCGTTCGGATCCGGAAGGAGAGTTTGTGCGGGAATGTCATTAGTGGAGAGGATGTTGCTCTTCTTGTTAGCTTCTTTCTTGCACTCGTTCGAGTGGAAAGTGCCTAAGGGGGAGGATCTTGATCTTTCCGATCAATTTGGGATCGTTATCAGGAAAATGAAGCCATTGTTCGCCATTCCCACACCAAGATTTTCTAATATGGATCCTTACATTTGAATGGCCTCGCTGCATACCATTCAGAAAACTCTTTGATGGCTTTTATTACTGTTCTTACGATTCTATCATCTCTGATTGTCGTTAATTTGTTTAGTAAATGTGAAACTGATACAGGACAGTTTCAATTTTCTGTTAAGTTAGACCCATCTGGTGAAAATTCCCTTTCTCTCTCTACTCTTGTCTCTCTCTCTCTAACCTGTTCTTCTCCTTCCTCCTAGCCTTTCTTACTGTCAATCTCATTCCTATCTCACCTAATTTATTGGGTTTCTGTTACTTTCAGTAAGTAACCTACCAGAAACTTCCTTTCTCACATTAAGCAATAAGTTTTTAAGAATCAATCCCAATGAAGTTAATTAGACCAAACAAAACAATTCGTCCCTAAGAAGGACGAATTGTTAGGATATTTTAGTTTTGTGAACTAAAAAGTTAAAGCACTAGCAATGAACGATGAACAATGACATATATATGTAATACACACACATATAATCATAGACAGATAGATCACAACAAAGCCAAAGCCAGATTGAAAATAGAGCAAGAAGCCAAGAACACGGGAATCGAAGGAACGATATACAGATTAAAACAGTTCAAATCTAGATATAGATATATATATAGGACAAATAGATCACAACAAAGCCAAAAACACAGCTATCAAAGGAGCTAATACAGACATATAGAAATTTAAATGAAACCGTATATATAGGTTCAAAACAGTTCAAATACAACACAACAAGTCTATATGTATGTGTGTGTGTGTCTGATGTACGTATCTGTATATAGATGTATGTATTAACATAGACCGATAGATCATAACAAAGCCAAATCCAGAATGAAGATCAAAGAGTAAGAACACGACAGGCAATCGAAGGAACAAAAACAGATCTAAAAAAGTTTTGAATAATAACAGTATATACTGATTTAGAACTGCTTCAGCACAACACAACAGATCAAAAACATATTTGAATCAAACAAAGCAACGCCAGATTATCCAGCATTTCTGAACCAAAACAGGATATTAATAGCTGTGAAGATGAGTGTTGGAGAAATTAAGGATAAATCAAGCGTACCCGGATGCAACTGCAATCAGCAAAGTGAATTGAACTTTCAAATCCTCACAAAACCGTCTACGCCTTAATAGCCTTCTCTCGGAAACTGTGAGAACGCCGTGAACCATAAGGAGGAGAGGCTGCAATTCAAATTTAGAGAACTCTTAAAAACACTGAACCAAAAGCAAGTTCATACACTTGGATTATCATTTCAATGTTTGACGATATCGATTTTCAATGCTCGTAATTACATGTTGTAGATGAGTTCAAACCTTTGGTCACTCCAAACTTAAGGGGTCAACCAGACACACTCCCTTCTAGCTAGTTAACCTTAGAGTATACAAGTGACATATAATTATCAATTATGTGACATCTATCAATTAAATTAAATAATAGCATTAAACATCATACATCCACATTGTAGTTAACATTGAACTTGACAATGCATCCCTTTTATAACAAAAATTAATAAAGTGAAGTCATTAAATTGGATAAGAATATTTTAGCCAAATAATATTTAATAAAAATTCACTCAGTCAAATAATTAAAAGACACTGCTTCAATAACAACTATTTAAATATGTCTAAATAACATGGTAAAATTTATTTTATTTGAATGAATCATTAATTGGCCGAATGCAACTATATATCCAACATGAATCGGGCATGCAGGTGCTGAACCGTAAATTGCATAAAAATATCTACACCAGTTAATCAAAGTGTCACATTACAGTACCTCCAAAGATCCAACTGGTCCTCTACACATTCTGTAACTGAAATGTCACGTTACAGTATTTCCAAAAATGGCAATGTCCTATTAACATTTTGTATTTTCTCAAAAATAGACCACAGAAAATGTTTGGTCCATAACTCTCATCTCATTGCCTTTTCCTCACATTTGATTTTTTATTTTTATTCCCAACTTCTATTGCACAACCACAAATAATCTTCAGATATTTTCCTTATATTACATGAAAAATATTTAAAAAATAATTAAATAATAAATAAAAAAACTCAACCACACTAGAGTGAAACAAACTAATAAGATACATTTCGTTCCTCGATCCTCATTCAATCTAGTGAATTTGTGGATGCAGAGTTTCCCGCCATATTCAATAAATTTTAAGACTCCATGCACTCTTATATATTCCCTTATTAAGATATTGAAGCACCTCACTTCTTTATTCTTTCTTCAACCTCAACAATGTTGAACGATTCAACTCTAGGCCTCTGGTCATGGTGGCCACAACCCACCAGCCAAAAAGACCAAAATCTCCTCACTCTTTTCGCTACAATACTAGCTGCCTCAATATTGTTCTCGTGGGTCTTCAAGAGATCAAGAAACACAAACCCTCCATTGCCTCCAGGTCCTCGCGGTCTGCCATTACTAGGCTACCTCCCATTTCTCGGTACCCATCTCCATTGGAAGTTCACCGAACTGGCCACAACTTATGGTCCAATCTACAAGCTCTGGCTCGGCACCAAGCTGTGTGTGGTCATCAGCTCGCCGTCACTAGTAAAACAAGTAGTTCGTAACCAAGATGTGGTTTTCTCCAACCGTGACCCGCCCATTTCCGCATTGATCACCACCTACGGTGGGAAAGATATTGCATTCTCAAACAACGGGCCGTATTGGCGCAAGATGCGTAAAATATTTGTCCGGGAGATGCTGAGCAACGTGAACCTCGATGCGTGCTATGGCTTGCGAAGGCAAGAGGTTCACAAGGCGCTACGGAAGGTGAGCGAGAAAGCTGGTTTGCGGGTAGATATTGGAGAAGTAATGTTCGTGACGGTTGTTAGTGCGGTCATCAATATGCTCGTTGGTGGAAGGGGCAAGAAGGGGAGTCTTGATCCAGGTGAGATTCGGGAAGTGGTGGGAGAGCTTATGGTTATTTTAGGGAAGCCGAATATTTCAGATCTTATTCCGGCTCTTGCAATGTTTGATTTGCAAGGAATTAAGAAGCAAGCAAAGAAAGTGCAACGTAGTTGTGAACAAATGTTTGAGTCCATCATAGAACAACGGATGAATTTAGGGGATAGAGTGGACGACAAGAGTATGAAGAAAGACTTTTTACAGATTTTGTTGGAACTCAGGGAGCATGAAGATAGAGAACAATCTATTACGACAACCGAACTCAAGGGCTTACTGCTGGTATGTACTCAATCTGTCCCACAAAGAGTTTCATACTTTTCTTCTAAACTCCCATGTGCATTTTGTGTAACAAACTTAAAACGATTCTAACCAACTTATCTAAGGGATGTTAATGAAAATTAGTGCATAATCATTTTCAAAAAAAAAACACACATTTTGAGACAAATTGGACTAAAAACAACAATCACTACAAGACATACGAGTACATTTTTATACACAAATTGTTTCAAGTGTTATATAATTTGGTAACTCGACTGCATAATTTTCATGTCGGCTCTTAGATTTGTTTTCCTAGTGACTTAATCTCTACACTGAAGAAATGTATGATTTGGCCTTTCTAAGATTGTGCAGCTGAAATTAAGAATGAGTAAATTTTCATTATTAAAATATACTTATATTTGGAGGTAAATTGCAATTTTATGTGGTCCAGAAACTTATTAGAAGAACAAGTTCACAAGCTGACATAAAATAATGTAAATCCAAGAGAACCAAAACATACAACTCTTAGTATAATTTACTAGTATAATATAACATGCCTAAAACTGAATCAATCTTAATGTTAACAGGATATTCTGATAGGCGGAACGGACACAACAGCTACCATGTCAGAATGGGTGATGGCGGAGCTGATGAAGCATCCGGAAATGATGAAGAAAGTTCAACAAGAGTTAACAGAAGTTGTGGGTTTGAACAATGTGGTGGAAGAGTCTCATTTGCCTAAACTTGTCTATTTGGATGCGGTGGTTAAAGAGACCTTCCGTTTGCACCCAGCACTACCTCTCTTGGTGCCTCGTTGTCCAAGCGAATCAGGCATTGTCGGTGGCTACACCGTACCTAAGGGCACTAACGTGTACTTGAACGTTTGGGCCATCCACAGAGACCCTCTAATATGGGACAATCCCTTAGAGTTTAGGCCAGAAAGGTTTTTGAACGATGCTTGCAAGGTTGATTATGCGGGAAATAATTTTGAGTATCTTCCGTTCGGATCAGGAAGGAGAGGTTGTGCGGGATTGTCATTAGCGGAGAGGATGTTAATGACCCTGTTAGCTTCTTTCTTGCACTCATTTGAGTGGAAATTGCCTGAGGGAGAGGTTCTCGATCTTACTGATAAATTCGGACTTGTTATCAAGAAAATGAAGCCATTGATTGCCATTCCCACACCGAGATTTTCTAATATGGATCTCTACGTATAGAAGGTCTCATTAGCTACCTTTCAGAAAACTCGCTGATACCTCTTATAAATCATCTCGCGATTCTATCATCTCTTATTGTCATGAATTGCTTTAATAAATTTTGAAATTTCTTGTATCATTCAAGCCCTGTGCGAAGACAACTCTTCTATTTACCATATAGATTCTGGCATTATTATCCAATTCTAGTGTGCTCTCTTTGATTTCCATCCTTAAATAGTAGATTTACAACTTAAAATTAATTAAAAATCCTCTTAGTAAGCAACATTTTGTTATGAATGAATGCAATAAAATTAATTAGACCAGACAAACATCAACAAACAATTCATCCCTAAATAAGCAGTGAAAGCACTAACAATGAAATAAGGCATAATGACACACATATATAATATATAGACACACACAGATAGATCAGCAATTGAAGATAAAAGAGCAGCCATCGAAGGAACTAAAACAGATTTCAATAAAACAGTTCAAATATAACACAAAAGATCAAAAGCATCGAGCTGAACAGATCTAAGAAACAACAATATGAACAGAGAACGAAACTAACAAGCTAAGAAACATCAGATTCTCCAACATTTCTGAAGCAACAAAGCTAAATTCAGACTGAGGATCAAAGAGCACGAACACTGCAATCTAAGGAACTAAAACAGTTCAAATATAACACAAAAATCATAATCAGAGTCCGAATCAAGTAGAACAGATCCAGGAAACGAAATTAACAAGCTAAGCAACAGCAGATTCTCCAACATTTCTGAACCAAAACAGGAAATTAAGAGAAGAAGAGAATTGGAGATAATTTACGGATAAATCGAGCGTACCTGGATGCAATAGCTATCAGCGAAGTGAATCGAGCTCTCAAAACCTCAAACGCCTCAATAGTCTTCTCTCGGAACTGCGCGCGAGAGCAGAAGTGTGAACCAGAACAAGCAAGTTCATAATTTGGAGTGGTTGCTATTCGAATCAGCTGATACTTCCTAAAACGACACGCATGTGCTGTGCGGTTTGGGCTATTTCATTTTCAGCCATACCAGACCATGCGGGCCGTGGATCAAACCGGGTCGGATCGAGCTTTCTGAAAAGGAAAAATCAGGGTCGAGCTATATTTAGTAAGTCTTAAACAGATGGCAACGAAGCGGATTTGGGTATGGTTTCCCAGTTCGGGGACACCGAGTCCCCGTTGGAATCGGGTTAGATTGTCATTCCTACTCAAACTTTGCAATTTGGGCCGCATGATGGGTCAAAAATTTACGCATTCATATTTATAGCTTTCTACCGGCGTATTATTTTCATTAAGTGACGAACACGTTCTAATTATTATATAATAAAAATGTTATCCAATAAATAATGTGTGCGTCTTTATTCCAATCTGTTCAAGCCCACAACAGGTATTATCATGTACAAATTGTTCAGTTAGCCCAACTTCCTTTAAGGATCTCCAAAATTTTAAAATGATAGCATATACAATTAGGCATCTTACCCAAATTGAAACAAACTCTATTGCTAATGTTTGTGGTTTGGATTGCAATATTATTTTTAATATATACACTACAAAGTGGTTATAAGATTTTGGGTAAAAGTTACCTATAAAAATAGTGCTACACATTTGCAACAAAATTGCTACAAATTTAGTGCAACAAATGTGAGATCTAGCAATTGCATGATGTTGGGTGAGAATTGAGATACAAGGGAGTGATTGTGATTAAATATCAAAATACACACCTTTGGTATTGAAATTAGGTGTTGGCCTGTTTGTTTGGATTGTTAAATTTTAAACTTTAAGTTGCTTTCATAGATTTCAAAATGAGTTTTGTTTGAGGTTTTGACAACTAAGTAAGATTTACCTCAATCTTTTGTTTGACTTTATAAGGATTTTTCATGAATTTATTTTGCAACATTAATTTGAATAAATAATACTCAATGTTGATGTTAACACATGTTTGACTTTCACTAATGTCATGACTCATTGACAAGTAGTATTTTTGTTTTGTAATAATAGTTAATTAATAAAACTTGCATCCTCATTATATTTGTTTTAAACGATGTTAACCTATAAAAGCATCTCCCGTGAAGATGCTAAAAGAAGCTCTAAAAGCTTTATAGTATATAGAGATGTCATGAATTGGAGCAGTAGGTGCAAAAGAGGATATGTGAAATGTAGCGCCTAATGTTGATGTTAATACATCTTTGACTTTCACTAGCACATGTCATGAATCATTCTCAATTATTTTAATTATTTTGTAATATTGTTACAAATAATTGGATCGTTAAACATGAATGTGGTTAAATAAATACTTTTAAATGTCAATTTCAAGAGGTCATGCAAAATCATCTCCTTGTTTTAGTTTAACTTTCACCTTCAAGCAACCACTTTGGTATTATTTATTTTAATTCAAACGTGTATAGGTAAGGAGTTAAGCAATTGATTTTTGGGTGATATTTTTATTTGCCTATAAAAAATGTTCTGATGTTTTTTTATTCCGCATAAAATAATTTGATGATATTATTGAATTATTAAAGATGGCTAATAATAATACCTACTTACATAGTTATTCACTGACATATATGCTTTTAAATTGAATTTGTCACATTTTAGAAAGTAAATAATCTCATCGATCCATTGATAGTTGACATGATCTCCAATTTTAAAATTAATTTTTTGTCTCTTCTATTAAAGGATCAAAATAACTGGTATACCACTCTCACTTCATTGTTCTATTCACACTATTTTATTTTTATTATTTATGATTCTACAATATGTATGTTTCAAAAAAGAAAAAACAGAACAATACAATGTGTGTGTATATATATCAACTCACCTATCTTCTTCTTCAACCTCATTTCTTGAGCTCAACCATGTTGAACTCAACTCTTGCTCTCTTTTTGACATGGTGGCCACAACTCACCAACTTCATAGACCCAAAAGCCCTAACTCTTCTCTTTTCAATACTATGTGTCTCATTTATTTTCTTGATCTTCAAGAAATCTAGAAACCCTAACCCTCCATTGCCTCCGGGTCCTCGAGGTCTACCCTTACTCGGGTACCTCCCGTTTCTCGGGACCAACCTCCACCACACCTTCGCTGACCTGGCCAAAACCTACGGGCCCATCTACAAGCTGTGGCTAGGTACCAAGTTGTACCTAGTCATCAGCTCTCCTGAGATCGCGAAGCAGGTGCTTCGCGACCACGACGCGGTTTTCGCAAACCGCGACCCTCCCATCTCCGGGTTGGCCGTCACCTATGACGGGACAGACATTACCTTCTCCAACAACGGCCCGCACTGGCGCAAGATGCGGAGAATATTCATTGGGGAGATACTAAGCAACGCGAATCTCGACGCGTGTTCTCACTTGAGGAGGCTAGAGGTGCGCAAGGCCCTCCTCAAGACCCGCGAACGAGCCGGTTCGCGGGTTGATGTAGGAGAGCTAATGTTTGTGACCGTGACCAACGCGGTTATTAGCATGCTTGTTGGTGGAAATGGCAAAGAGAGTGATAAAAACAGCGCTATTGCCGCTGAGATTCGGGTGGTGGTGGCTGAGCTAATGGTTCTTGTGGGGAAGCCCAACATTTCCGATCTTATCCCGGTTCTAGCGCGATTTGATCTGCAAGGAATCGCGAAGAAATCGAAGAGAGTGGCGCGTAGTAGTGAAGAAATGATTAATTCCATGATAGAACATCGGATCAAATCCGGGCATGGAGTGGACAAGGAGAATAAGAAAAAGGATTTCTTGCAGATTCTATTGGAGCTAAGAGACGGTCAAGATAGTGAAAATTCTATTACCACAACTGAATTCAAGGCCCTGCTTATAGTAAGTGTGCATCTATATATTATTTTTCTTAGAGAAAAAGTACAAATTTTGGTTTGACTCGCCCTCGGAGGTGACTATTTGAATTTTGGATTGAAAACGCCTAGCACAAGCCCGACCCCATAACGTATCTGGATTTGTCCGGGCGGGTTTTGGGTCACGGGTCGGGTGGAGTTTGAATTTTACGTGTAAAATTTATGAGCTTGTTCGACCCATCCTGCAATTTCTCAGAAAACATATGACTATATCCAACCCAAAAATTTAATGGTCGACTTCATTTTATATGACCCAAGCCGCAAATTTCCAAATCGTTTTTCAAATATCCACTGGTTTGGATCCGAATAGCCAATTCTACCCTCAACTATACATGGAAAATGTTTGTTTTATAGGCTCAAATCGATTATATACTAAGTCTACACTGATAGAAAGTGGTCTAACTAAAGTGTTTGCAATTTTAGTCTGGCTTGTTTAGACCCGAGCAGGTTTGACCTAGACTTGGCCCGCATCCCAATTAGTCAAGTCTATTCTCAACTTGAGATTGTTTTTCACAATATTTTTCATTTCTCACTTTTAATTAGTGCGATTTGAATAGAACCGGCTAAAAAACGAATTATTCTTGGTGTTAACAGGATTATGTGATCGGAGGAACAGACACGACTGCAGCAACGGCAGAATGGGTGATGGCAGAGCTGATGAAACATCCGGAAATTATGCATAAAGTTCAACAAGAGTTAACAAAAGTTGTGGGTTCGGACAATTTAGTAGAAGAGTCTCATTTGTCTAAACTCACCTATTTGGATGCGGTGGTTAAAGAGACCTTCCGTTTGCACCCAGCGCTGCCTCTCCTAGTGCCTCACTGTCCAAACCAATCTTGCATCGTTGGTGCCTACACCGTTCCCGAGGGCACTAGGGTTTTTATCAACGTCTGGGCCATCCAAAGAGACCCAAAGGTTTGGGACAATCCTCTGGAGTTTCGGCCAGAAAGGTTCTTGGACAATTCTTTCAAAGTTGATTACTCGGGAAATAACTTTAAGTACTTCCCGTTTGGGTCCGGAAGGAGGATTTGCGCGGGATTGGCCTTAGCCGAGAGGATGTTATTCTTCTTGTTAGCTTCTTTCTTGCACTCGTTCGAGTGGAAATTGCCCGAAGGGGAGGATCTTGATCTTTCAGATAAATTCGGGATTGTTATCAGGAAAATGAAGCCTTTGATCGCCATTCCCACGCCAAGATTCCCTAATTCCGATCTTTAGATACGAATGCCTCGTCTCAATAATATTATGCTTATATCTCTTGCTGTCATGTGATTGATTTTTCGTTCTCCCACTAGACTCTAATTAATGTACAATGCTAGCGTGAGATTTTTAAGTCTGTTTTCATTCCTTAATTAGTATAATTGGAACTTCTTGGCTCATTGGCAATATTAGATGAGACAATTGTGTATTTAAAATAGCTATAGTACATATTTTTTTGTCTTAGAATAAATGTCGTATTTTTATGGAAAAATATATGTC